>JBBMOE010000058.1:287500-312693 GCA_037975065.1 Chaetodon trifasciatus
AGCGTTTGCATCTTCGAACATAAAATTTAACAAACTACTAAGTCAGACACTAGGCTTGATGGGAAATTAGGGTCATCGCTACATATTCATAAAGCTTTAAGGCTCAAACAGTGGGCTGGCGTCAGGACGGCAAACTGGAAAACAAAGCTCCTAAAGCAACCCTGAAATGTAAGGACAAACTGGAGCATGAGTTTGGCAGCGCAAACCGTAAACAAGCTTTCCAGATGGTGAAAACTCCGACTGCATGCGAACCCAAACACAGTCTCTCAGCATCAACTGACACAGAACTTTTCACCATGAAACTGAAGTTCAGTTTCGGCCTTGCGTAACCTCACACATCGCACCAACAACAACAACAATCAAGGGAAATGAGCTCTGGTATCGGTATCGGTATCGTCAGAAACAAAATATGATTCACAGGAGGTTATCTGCTGGACTGTCTCTTAGCTTGGAGCAGTAACCTGGAGTCTTCCCTTGTTGTTTGGCAACTGTTCAGAAATAGTCTGGCAAACTGGTAAATGTGTTAATTAGTGAATCGTAGAGGTGCTGGTAGGCGGATTTTGTTACCGTTGGACAGACGAGCTGTTTTCCCCAGCTTCCAGTGTTTATGCTATGCTAGGCTAATGGTTGCTAACTGTAGACTCATCCAACTCTCTGCCAGAAAGTGAATCAAAGGACGAACAGCACAGTAGTTAACTGAGTGAAAACACATAATAGTCCACAAGAGTAAAACTAAAAAGCGTTAAATACACAACATCCACAGATATCCTGACAGTATGTTAGAGTGTTATATTAATTAGCCTCAGTCAGCTAGTGTAAAGTTGGTTAGCACTAATTGTTTGCTAAAAGCTAAATCACAAAAGCGCTAACTGACGCTAACGCCTGCAGATAATGCTCTAACGGGCCGTTTGAGGAGTAGATCAGTGACAGTATTTGCTTCTTCACAGATCTGACAAACTGTTGACTTTCTTCATGTTATGAGCTGAAGTAAAATAAGAATATCACCAGACATTTTTTATTATTTTCAGTCGTGGACCATACTTGAGCTGATGATGCTTCCACGCAGACAGCTACAGCAGCTGTGTCTCTAACTGTTCCCATGTTGTCCTCCTCTGATGCGGATGTGAGGTGGACCGTGGCCAGCGCTGATTCGCTTCATCTATCACGGAAGCAGCACTTGAACTCCTTCTCCGCAGTTTAGGGAGGGGGTTCCCAAGGCAACTTTGTGTGTGTGTCTGTGTTTATGCTCGTGTGTGTCCTTCTTGAGAGGAAGTGAGACGGGGAAGAAAGACCAGAGCGGCGATGTGAACTGCATTTCCTGCTGCTGGCACGGTAACCCCGGGAGCATTCCACCCGCCACTCAATCCAGGGAAAGGGTTATCGCCATGGAGATGGCATTTGGCAGGCATGGCCAAAAGGGAGTGTGTGTGTGATCACAGAGACGGGCAGGGCGAGCTGTCTATTTCATGGGATATCAGGTTCAAGCTTATTTGTCCCAGTGGGCAGTCGGTTTCACTGCAAGTATTAAGAATAACATTACATAAAAATATAAGGCTGACATGCACTTGCCAATGTGGTAATCTTATTAAAAAATTATTTGAAGCAGGAGCAGCCAATGTGAACATACACAGAACCTTTGGCCTCTCTCCGCGGCCTCGTGTCACTCTGAGAGGCCTCTACCACCAAACCCACAAGCCTAAACGGCAGCAGAAGGAGCCCCTGCGGCGTGAGCCTCGCCAAGACCCCGGTCCCTCTCGCTGGGACTCATCTTCTCAAAAACACCCCCCCTCCAGCCTTCAGTGACCTCTGTTTGGACAGAGTGGGTGTGATTGGCTAGTTACGTGCTAGCTAACCATCATTATTTGTATGATTAAGGCCTGGTCCAGATTTAACCACAGGTATACTGAAATAATATAGCCGACTGCACCTTTAAAAACCTTTATACTGAGTGGAAAACCAAATAAAACTATGTCTCAGTAATTGAATAATTTTCAAACTGTTCATGAATTTGTATCAGAGAAAATTTGCATAGAAAAACAATATTAAGCAGCCCAATGAAATGCCTGATTATAACTCCACTAAGCTATCAGCAAATTCTATTAAATTGTGTTTTTAGCCATTTTTCCCAGCCTAACACATGTGTGTGTGTATTGCCACGTGTGCTTCCATGTATATGTGTGTGAAGTCTGCCCAGAGCCTGAAGCAGAAATAAACATGAAATTAGTTGCTATATATACACGGATAATTTTACACACAGCAGACAGCCACCACTTCTACTGAGCAGGTGCGTGTGTGTGTGTGTGTGTGTGCATGCGCGTGTGTGTCCAGGAAGTTTTTATGTTCACACTATTCGACTTCTCTGAAAGGCTGGAAGAATCAGTTCCTGTTAACTGAATCCATCGAGGCACGCGTGCACGCCCGCACACACACACACACAGCGACGATACACCTGACAAGTTAGAGGCATGTCTCAATGCTTGTGTGCTAATTAATCCCTTTAGGAAGGCGTGCGTGCGCGTCTTCCACTCGTGTGCACGTCTTGTGTATTTAACAGTTGGATGAGGGCGACAGTTGTTGTTGGACAACCAATCCCCCGCTTCGGTCCCTCCGCTCTTCCCATCATGCACTTATTTTGATCGATTCCGTGAAGGCTGCTAGCTCACCTGTTCCTGTAGCTGTGGGGTTGGATTAGGTTTTGTGTGTGGGCGAAGGAAAGCGCTTGCAGACATAACACTCAACACACACACACCTGTTGCTCAGCCACCTGCTTTTCTGCCCTCTCGTCCACATTTTATGGAGTACTTAAAAGGAATACAGGCGTTTTGGGGAGGTTAAATGTTGATCGGCAAGGAAATTAAAAGATAAGAACAATCGAAATCGACCATTTGTTTTTATTAATGTTAATGTTAGATATGAATTAATTTCATTGAACACTGACTGCAGGTTTAAAGGACCAGCGTGTAGGATTTAGTGGCACTTAGTGGTGAGGTTGCAGATTGCAACCCCTCGCCTCACCCGTCCTTTACCAAGCGTGAAGAAGAAGCTACGGTAGCTTTTTCCATGGTGGTGCAACATGGCGGCCCCCGTGGAAGAGGACCGCTTCCTCAGTAGACACAAAAAGCTTATTCTGAGGTTATGAAAACACAGTGATTGTTATTTCCTGGTTATTAATGAAAGCATAATTCCAACTTATTATCAGAGACTGAACCAAAACATTAACGTCGCAGGCCAGAAAATTAAAACAATGTTCAGACTGAGGTGATTATTCTCTGTGGGTTCATCGCTATGAGGGATCCCTTTCACATTACAAACAGTCATTTCATCCATTGTTACTAGAAAAGTATGGACCACTGCGGCTTTAACACAACTTCGTAACGCAGAATATAATAAGACACTGCTGCAACCTTCAGTTCTTTCTTATCCAGCTGAATAACTAACTAAATTAATCTAAACTCAGCGCTATTACAAAGCAAGTCTTATCATTGCAGCTTTTATTATTTAGCCTATAAACAAATAAAAGTCATTCTGCATCACAGTGGCCTCGGAACTGACCCACGCACACCACTGCTGACTTTATGGATCCCTCCCACTGGGAACACTTTGTCCCACAAGTTGTACTCGTGTCACCTGAGCCAGCTTCCCACATACTGTAGTGGAACGTCTCAGAATCTTTTAAAGGAGCCGGCTCCCACACTGTCCTCCCAGTCCCAGCGGTAAAGTAGCCGTTTTATTCATTTGGCCGTTGCGCCGGTTTAAGTGGTGATATTTTAAAAGCTGGAGGGAAGTTTAACACTCGAGAGCGAGGGGCTGGTTTTAGGACCGAGGGGAGTTTGTTTCAGAGGGCCGGGTTACAGCGACTGTCAGTCAGACAGGAAAAGAGCACACAGCTGCCCAATGGCATCTGCTCTGGCTCTCTTTACACACACACACACATGTATCTCTTTATACAGAGATTTATGATATCACAAGTGCATCGCTGCAGTTTATGGGGTCGTGCAGAGGAAGTGGTGGGAACTAACTTTCAGTGATCAGGCAGGGAGGGGGCGACGATTCAACGTGGCTGCTGAGGTGATGGCTGATAGGCGCGAGATAGCGATTGTATAATGTTTCCCCCTGCAGCACTGAGGTGAGAAGTGGCCAGAAAGAAGACAATGTGTGTCAGCGTCAGTGTGTGTGTGTGTGGGATCGGTATGCGACCTTGGCTTTTGTACAGAGTCCAGTTGTTCCAAAGAATTCAGCAGGGCGTTCAGGGAGCGGAGAGGAGTTACCCTAAAACCCAAGGTGACTCACTTATTTTTCTGGAAAGCCCTTCACACACATGAACATGTTCAGAACATTGTCTGGAGTGTGAGACTCATCTGTTAGTCACACGCTGGGTTGTCAGAGGCAGGGACAGTTTTTACCATGTAGTGAAATACATACATGAAAGAACAAGAAAAGGGCCTTCGATGGATGAATCATAGAAGTGTAACGCAAAAGCAGGAAGATGAACTCCTGGTAATAGAAAATAACAAGAAAGTTAGTCATTCATTCATCTTCTTAAGCAGCGGTGGTGTATGTCTGCTTCTGTTTCTCGAGTGACCAAACTCACTCGAGCCCCGTTCAGCACCAGAGGGCGCTAGACTCTCCATCTGTGCTGCCGTGAAACACAACCACAGAGGAATCTGTTGCTGCGCCAACAGCTTCTGAGAAAACGACGGTTTCCTTTTCTTTGACGGTGGCGGCAGCGCTGATATGCGCGGTGCACGGCGTGTCAACAGTTATAAGGCTGACATTTGGTGTTGTGTCTTCATCTTGGAGGGATTTTAGCCGGGTGGGTTTGAATTAGGTCACGTCCGTCTGTCCTGAGGGATCCCCTGTTGCACTGTCAGGTTCAGATTGGTGTTGCTTGGCACTGAAGGGCCTGATCTGGCATTGCTGGGTAAAAGGGCAGACTCTGAGCCTCGTGGCACACGCAGGATTTTGTATTGCAGATTTATACATTTATACATGTATCCTCTCTTTTTATTAGGTATTATCATATATGCTAATTTACCAGCAACATTTTTACTTTGCACTGATACATCAGAAGCATCAGGAAAGAATCTAAATCCTCCTGATGATTCAGAGTAGAGCTGCAATGATAAGGTGATTCATTGATTAGGCAGAAAATGAGTTCAGATGATCAGATATCTGGTTCCCGGTTTTGCAGAAAATGAATCAGCCACTGCTTTGGGAGTTGATTAATCCTTCAGTCATCTTCCAAGAAAAAAGGGTGAACATTTCCTGCTCTTCTTTCTCTTATGTGTGCTGAATATTTTGGTGCATTTGTGACTGTTGGTGGATCAAAACAAGCAATGTGAAGACATCACCTGAGGCTGAAGGATGCGTGATGAGCATTTTATAGAGAAATGCATTGTTGAATTAATCAGTGATGAAAACGGTCGTTTGTTGTAGGTGGTGATGAGCCTTTTTAATTATTTTCTCACATTTTGTAGATTGCTAAATAGATAAGAACAATAATTGTTCTTCAATCAGGAGTGACTCTTCATACACTCGTGGTTTTTGAACCTTTTATTATTTGAGCGTAAGGAAACGCTGCTTTAAGTCCCCGAGCACGTCCAGTGGAATAACTGTATGTCAACAGATAGAACAACAGGTGCGTCGCCTGCTGATTCATCACTCCATCCCAAACTGCCGCTGTCAAAGTATTTGTGCTTACCTGTCCTTTCCGCTCACGCTGATGCGATGACGTAAATCTTCCCGTCTGCAGCAGAATTATTTCAATCAGGCTCACTTTGAGTTCCCGCTGGCTAACTTTAGTCAAAGGCCGGGACTGATCGACGCTCAGATCCTGCAAAACACTACACACAGAAATGCAACATGGCCGAACCCCCTCCCCACTCTCCACCCACCACCCTAATGCTCAGGACAGCCGGTTTGCTGTGTGTGTGTGTGTGTGTGTGTGTGCATGTGTGTGTGTGTTGCCAGACCCCGGCATGGCTCATGTTTCTCAGTGCAGTTTGTCAGAGCCCAGCTTGGAGCGGCAGGCACCAGTGAGACTACACCAAATACATGCATCCAGAGCTGACGGGGGAACACCACAGGTTTTCTAGCCCAGAGAGAAGCTGCTGTTAGGGGCCATTAGACAGCTCAGTGCCATGGTTCTGCCTCCCGGCCTGCAGAGCGGCGCGGGGGTCTTCAGGAACGTCTCTTTGCACAGATACTCTGCTGGATTACTGCTCTGGGAGCCGGTACATACGAGCGGAGCCTGGAGGAGAGTAAGAGTGTGTGTGATTGCCAAAAGGCGTTTTGCCTGAAATCACACACATGCTTTCCTGAGGTGTTTGGCCTTTCTTTTGGTTGCTGGATATCTGAGCTGCTAAGTGGACGTCAGTGTCCTCTTTTGCTTGCCGGGCGAGCCGGTCCGTCGCCGTCTCAGTAGCCGCACCGGTGGCTGTGTCTGGTGGGGGGTTGCGCGTCTCGACCCCCACCATGATGATCAAGGAGACGTCGTTACGCCGGGACCCTGACCTGAGGGGAGAGCTGGCCTTTCTGGCCAGGGGGTGTGACTTTGTCCTCCCCTCACGCTTCAAGAAGAGACTCAAGTCCTTTCAGCAGCAACAGGTCAGTCGGTGCAGCAAGCAGGACGGACAGAGTTTGGACGTACACAGAAAATGCCTCCAAATCCTGATAAGGTCTAAATTTCTGGGAAGTCTTGCTTTGTGTCTCTTGCACACACATGTTCGCTCCGCCACATGAGCACACATACAGTAGATTCATCTTGTTGCTGTCATACACGTAGAGCAACATGCCAGCGGCGACGAGCTATTCTGAGGCAGATACCAGCAGGTTATTAATAGGGCGGGAGGTGCAGGAATAGAGTGATAGAATGAACTCTGTGAAGGAGAGCGGGAGGGGGAGGACCGCTACAGCTGTCCTGCTCAGTACACACAGTATGGAGGCCCTCGAGGAGACACACGCCAAACACACCGGGCACCAGGGAGCTCCTGCTCCAGTGCACTGAGCTCCTCTGATTTAAGTCGAGTTCATTAAATTCTGGTTTCAGGGCTTGAACCTGAGGCACTTTCTTTATTCTTTGAGAATTAGCTTGTATAAAGTGGCGGCTAGTCATCCTGAGGTCCACACAAAAACGACAGCAGTTAAACAAAAAAATATGAAGCTCAGAAATGTGAAATGGTGTTGATAATAAAATAACTCTGTCCTCTGCTCCTCCTGAGGACAGTCCACAGTGTGTGGGTGCAGTTTTTGGTCGGGTCTTGGGTGTAAAATAGAGATGGCTGCTTCGGACTCACTGAAGCAGTCTTGAATGTTGTGAGACATTAAGTAGATCTTTTTGAGGACTAAAGTAAATTCTATTATTTTCTCACGCATGTCCTGCTGCAGACTGCTCAGAAGCCTTTTCAGTAATCCATAGTGATGCTCTCATTTGAACTCTCTATTGATGTGCACGTGCACAAGGCTTGATCAAGCCATACAACAGAACCATGTGTGTTATTTATTTGGCCTTATTAGTCAGTGTTCCAGAGATTAAGATGAATGGAGTTAAACCCGGCGTAATCTTGACTGCTGCAGTTTTGTGCCACCTGGAGCTTTTCTTGCCAACCATTTAAATCCGTCTAAAGTGCTGACTGTAAAACAAGCCTCTGGTTGTTTGTACGTACGTTTATGACTCACTGGGAGTTTCCACCACATCCCGTTACATGGGCCCTTTATCCTCATAAAGTGAAGTTGTGTCTTGTCTGCAGCGGTGGGGAAAGTACTTCTCAAACACTCATCTAATTTCTGTACTTCCCATAAAATGAAAAGAGGTCGAAAAGAAGAATTTGTGAGTGCATTCAGGTCAGAATCGTGCAGCAGTGTGGCTGCAAGTGTGCCGTCAGTGGATTGTACGTGGAACAAGAAACCACATCAGACATACTGAGCGCAAAATGATCACCCCAATCCTGCTTCCCCACACATGGGCTCCCCTCTCTCTTTTCAGGTCCAGTCCAAACCAGAGAAGAAACCAGGCACACCTCCACCAGCCCCCGCCCTGGCCTCAGCCTCACCCGCCCCGACGCCGCGCTCACCCAGCCCCCCTCCGGCTCCGGTGATAGTCATCCCTCCTCCCCCTGCCATCAACATTCCCAGGTTCTACTACCCCCGTGGGCTCCCTGCCATGGGCCCGGTCGCCAACCACGACGCGGCCATCGCTGCCATCGAGGCGGCGTTCACCGAGTTTGAGGAGGAGAAGGCTGATATATATGAAATGGGCAAGATTGCGAAGGTCAGCAGCTGCAACACCAAACGACACGAATTATTTCAATTTTAACCTGAATTGTGAAAAAAAAGATGAAACGACCAGGGTCAACATATTAACGTCGATGTTTCATCCTGAAGCTGCCTCGCTGATTTATTCCATAAACTGTTTCTGGAAACATTTTTTTTTTCTCCAGAAATAATTGCCCACACAGCAGCCTGCTGTTTTTATGCAGCCACTCCCTTCTAAGCAGTGTGATCGCTGATTCAGGGAAACAAACACTGCGGTGAAGTACAGTACGCGATTGTTTTGCAGGGGAAGGTAATAGTGAGTGTTGCCTGTGTTTCTCTTCAGGCGTGCGGGTGTCCACTGTACTGGAAGGCCCCCATGTTTTACTCTGCAGGTGGCGAGAGGACGGGCTTTGTCTCTGTTCACTCCTTCGTCGCTACCTGGAGGAAGTAAGACAGACCTCTTCATCTTAGTCTTGGAAATATGGCGTCATAAGTCTGATCAGGTTTTGATATTAACCCCCTCTCCTCTCTTGTCTTGCAGGTTGTTGCACAGCTGCCACGACGATTCATCAAGGTTTATTTACCTGCTCGCCAAACCCGGCTGTAACTACCTGGAGCAGGAGGACTTCATCCCTCTGCTGCAGGTGAGTTTCTGCATGTAAATCATATGCAGAGCTAAAATATGATGTCATAAATGACACAATACAGCTGAAATAATAGAGGAAAAAGCTAAAAACCTGCTTCAACTTCAAAACAATCCTGCTTTACTTTATGCATTGAGTACTTTTAATACTTTAAGTACATTTTCCTGCTTATATTTATGTGATTGCAGCAACATTTTAAACACACTGTACTTCTTCCACCACTGCTCCTCTGTGTTTAACACAGACTCGTCTAAATGTTTTTTTCTGTCTCTTCCTGTTTGTGCGTGTGTGTGTGTTCAGGACATAGTGGATACACACCCTGGGCTCACGTTTCTGAAGGATGCACCTGAATTCCATTCCCGCTACATAACAACGGTAACAAAATTTTACAAGAAGTGTCTAAAGATTGTTGATCCCAGAACAAAATGAGAAAGAAGTTTGGGTTACATTAACAATGAATGTTAGGGTGTCCTGTGCTCATGCAGCTAAATACATTCAGAAGAAAAAGAATCGGAGGGACAATCCCCTTTATTTGTCACACACAATTACATACATGCAACACACACGCCATGCAATTTTGGTGAAATTTGTCCTCCGCCTTTAACCCATCCTGGTCGCCTTCCTCCGTGGCAAACCAGGAGCGGTGGGCTGCCATCCGATCAGCGCCTGGGGACCCAATCTCTGTCACCATTGGTCAGGTGGTGATCTTCTTGCATGTTTTTAGTTTATGTTTTTAGTTTAGTTTATGTTTTTAGTGGGAGTTTTTTATGGAGGATACCCCAGGTGAGCACGGGGAGAACACGCAAACTCCACACAGAAAGGCCCTTTTTTCCTCGAGCAGCAGGCACTGAAGGCATGGTGGAGGACACGCCCCCAGCGCCCACAGCGGGATTCGAACCGGGACCTTCTAGCTGTGTTACCACTTGTTCCACCGTGCCACCAGCTGTTGTACTCAAGTAGAGTTTTGGTGTACTTTTACTTTAATCATTTCCATTTTGTGCCACTCTTGTCTTTAATACTTTATATTGCACCGCTCACTCCTCTGCAGATGTTTGACAACTTGAGTTGCTTTGCAAATATAAATTTTTATAATTATAAAATATGGCATGTATGTGTTACTGCAGATTAAACTGTCCAACATATATAAAACATTTACAAGATCCACCTCCACTTGGAAACTACCAATAAAATACTACTTATGTGTTAATGGATCAGTAATAATAACTCACTCTGAAAGTGCTCATTAATTAAGTAGTTTTACTTTTGATCCTTTCAAGTACATTTTACTAATACTACATCTGTACTTTACATTGCAGTATTGCTACTTTTACCAAAGTAAGCCGTCTGTGTACTTCCACCAAAACCATCACGATGAGATCAGTGTTAGATATCAGCGACCGCTCAGACCTCCTACATTGTCAGCAAAACAGCCCGTGTGCACGGCTAGTAACTTTAGCAGCAGGCTGTGTGTGTGTGCGTGCGCGTGCATGTGTGTGTGGACCGGGACAGCTGCAACACGTGCTTTAGAAGTCGAGGCTTTGCCGCATACAGAGATGCAGAGAAGTCCGTCCTCCGGTGCGTCAGCTCGCGGCGACGTCACGGAAACACTGATGCCCCCTTCAGCCCGCTTCAGCAGAGGCCCCCGACCCTCCACATGCCCATATTAAGACACTTCCTTCAGTTCAGGCCGGCTGACCCGCTACTGTATGAGACATTAGTAGCTCCGGGAGGTCCATGTACCAGGAAATGGGTGCTAATCCGCTCTTTACTAAGCTGAAGTGTTGTGTTTCAGGGACAGGCAGCCCAGACCTCATTGTTTCCATTTTATGCTAAAGACATGTCTCCCATGTTATGAATGAGGACTGAAATATCAGGCGCTCTGGTAGGTCTCCCTCATGACAAAATGAGTAATATTTTTTAATAAGTCCGGCTTGCGTAGGTCCCATGTGAGTTTCAAGCTATTTTCACACGCTGAAAGCAGAGTCCATCCACCCTGACGGCTCTTTTTAGACTCACATTCGCCAAAAGGAACAGATAGAAAAAGCGTTTTATCTCACCTCTCCATCACTCTGGGAAGGTGACATTTCCCCATTCAGAACCCACATTCATTATTACATTTTCTATAATGTAACTTCTTTTCAAGTTGTTGTAACTTGTGTGCTCTGGTTTCTTTTTCTTTTTCTGTTTTGCATTTCTGCTGTTTTCATGTGCTTTTATCTCATCTTTCGCCGCTGCACAAACATTTGCCTTTTGGGGACAAATACAGTGATTGATTGAGTGGAAACAGTCGAGGGAAACATCAGCGTATTTCTCAGCAGTGTTATTATGGAGCTCTTACATGCAATCTGAAATGACCTGAAGACTTTTTGGGTGAGCCTGTGATAATCATTTGCTTGCTCACACTATTGTGAGATTGCGTTGATGCTTTTCTGGCTCCGTTTCATCAAAAGAATTTCATAGTTCAGCTTAATGTGACTCTTCTTCTTCTCTCCCTTTTGTAAAAATGCATTCACTCGTGCTGATCCCCTTTGGATGCTCTTCTTCCAGGTGATCCAGCGGATATTCTACGTGGTGAACCGTTCGTGGACGGGTCGCATCACCATGATGGAGCTGCGCCGGAGCAACTTCCTGCAGACCCTGGCCCTGCTGGAGGAGGAGGACGACATCAACCAGATCACTGACTACTTCTCCTACGAACACTTCTACGTCATCTACTGCAAGTTCTGGGAGCTGGACACCGACCATGACCTCTACATTGACCCCAAAGACCTGGCGAGATACAACGACCACGGTAAGAACAGCTGAAGGAGCAGAGGGTGAAATATATCCATTCCAGAAACAGTATGTCAAGACAGAGTTCAGACCTTAAGGCAAAGCAAATATTATTTCAAAATCAAAAACATCACATTTACGGTTGTTAGCATGAAATTTCTAAGGACAGAGGGGGTTGTATGCTGTACAGATTGTAAAGCCGTGAGGCAGTCTCATGATTTGCGATATTGAGCTGCATAAATAAAAGCTGTTTTTGGTCTCATTTAACATGGACGGGATGCCAGTAAAGAATCAAAAGCAGACTGCCTTTGGATTTTTTTTTCCATTTGTTGGGCCCCCACTAGCGAGTGTAAAGCACAGCAGCTGTTTATCCCACTTTCATGCTGTATGATGTGAAATGCATTACATTTGTGACTGTATTATAATGACCACTTAGCCAAAATTGAATTTACTGCTTGCGTAAGCGCCTCTACTGTATACGCAATCGTGTACAACAGTATCCATTTGTTTCTGTGTCTTTGATCAAAATTTGCTTATTTTTCCCATTCTCTCCTCTGACAGCTTCCTCAAACAGAATCATCGAAAGGCTGTTTTCGGGGGCTGTTACTCGGTAAGTGGAAACACTCACATAAACAAAGGCAGAGGTGCTGATTTCTTCACCACAATGGCAGCATTGAATGCGAATGGCTCTGGCTCTCTTGTTTCCAGGGGTAACGCTGTGCAGAGGGAAGGCAGGATGAGCTACGCCGAGTTCGTCTGGTTCCTCATATCAGAGGAAGACAAGAAAAACCCCACCAGGTAACGTGCAGCCGCTGGGTTCTGTGCGTAGAAATATGATGCATCCCAGCCACATGTCACACGCTTTATTTGCGTCTGTATGCCGCGTGTCATCCTGTGGGCTTTTGTCATGTCTCCCTCCAGTATAGAGTACTGGTTCCGCTGCATGGACACGGATGGCGATGGTGTCTTGTCCATGTTTGAGCTGGAGTATTTCTATGAGGAGCAGTGTGAGAGGATGGAGAGGATGGGCATCGAGCCTCTGCCCTTCCAGGATTTGCTTTGCCAGATGCTCGACCTGGTCAAACCCGAGAGCCAAGGTCAGCGCCAGCTCGCCTTTATTTTCTTTTACGTCTCTTTATTGGAAAGCCGCACCCCGCCGTCGGCCTCTCTACCTTCCTGTCTGAATTTGACTCATGCGTGAGTTTGTGTGTACGTTGCTTTCTTCAGGTAAGATAACCCTCGGTGATTTGAAGCGCTGCCGGATGGCCCACATATTCTTTGACACCTTCTTCAACCTGGAGAAATACCTGGACCACGAACAGAGAGACCCCTTTGCTGTGCAAAAGGTGGGAATTTGCATCACTTGTATGTAATATGCAGCCACAGTTGTATATTGAAGGATGCATTTATCCTATAAAAAAAATGCTCCATTAGCACTAGAAACAATGGGCTGCTGGGTTTTTATGCATCCTCCATCAATCCAGGTGCAATGCATTTGTACAGTTTTACAGCTCTCTGCTCTCTCTGTGTTTTATTTTGTGAAAATGTATGAAATTCCCTTACTTTTTCTTTTGTTTGTTTTTGCACGCCTGTAAAACACTGCTATTTGGCACATGTTGTTCCAGGACATTGATAGTGAAGGTCCGGAGCCGTCTGATTGGGATAAATATGCCTCAGAGGAGTATGAGATTCTTGTGGCGGAGGAGACTGCAAACGAACAGCTACATGAGGGGTACGACACACTTACAGCCATGCATTTCAGTCCTTTTCTGCAGCTTTATGTGCACACACACACAATTAGATTCATTATAAAAGGCGTATGCAGCAAAACTTAACCAGCTCTCTGATGTTTGTTGTGTTCCCAGGTCATTTGATGATGACTATGAGTCCGAGGAGCTTCAAGTCCCTGGAGAGATCGGCAACAAAATGGAAAAACTGGTCATATCAGACCTGTCGGCATAAAACTCCTGCCCTGAAATTCCTGGGTCTTTCTCTCTGGAAAACAAACAGGAACAAAGAGACAGAAGGTCCCTTTGGATGGATGCATCAAAACATACACGGATGTAAAGACAGAGAGAGAAAACGATCCTGGTGTCTGAGTTTCAAAGACTCTGGAGTCTCCTCAGAACGGACTCAGCAGCTTTTGTGTGTGTGTGACCCTAAACCAGTACTGTGTTCATACAGAAAACAACATCACTGCCTCCAGCTCCATCTGAGAGAGCAAAGCCAACAAAAGGCGGGAGGAGTGAACGATTAGCTCGAGAAGGAATCAAGAGAAAAAACTGTAAAATAATGACCGTTGTGAATCTTCTACTGACAATCCTGCCAGAAGACAATCACCTGACTTTAATCGCCACTGTGCTAAAGGTTGACAGACAGGTAGACCATCAGTTACACCGAGTGACTCCCGGTTGGAGAAACAGGGAGGCAGAAGCAGATAAGTCTGGATAGTCACTGCCACAGTCAGCAAACAGTCAGCTGCTCAGTTATGACACAAACAGACAGACACTGCCATCAGAAGCCCGCTGCCTGTGCAGCTCATCACTGTGTTCCTTGTAAAGGAAGTAGTTAAACCTCCAGTCCCTTCAGGGAGGAATCATGTAACAGTTTGTGCGGTTGTAAGAGCACCTCTGTGTGGCCATCCTGTGCTACTGCAAGCCATCGCCACCATGCACCGGGTGCATAATGGCTGGCCAAGCTTTCCAAGAGGGAGATCAGTTCACAGCACAGCCCTAGCTGCTCTATTATTAGTGCAGCGTTATCAGCGCTCCACCTCTGGACTCCCTTTGCGATCACTTCTAAACCCTGGAAGCAGTCTGCGACCACGTGGACTGAGATGCTCGTTCATTCTCAGTCAGGTCACGGCGAGACGTAATATGTTGCATGTTCCATGTCGCATATCCAACTCTCTGGTAGAGTTGCCCACACATTTCCACCTGTCACATTTGCAGTGACGCCATAGATGCGCATAAGAGTTGCTCCTGTCAATCTCATGCAAATGATCCAGCACATCCCGCTGTGTGTTCCCTCACATCCCTGTCGATCGTGTACAGTACCTGCTGATTGATCTGTTTGTGTCATTTATGCCAAAAAGTCATTTTTTTCTGTGTAGAAATCTTACTGCCATTTACCATCTGTTCATGAAGCTTTCTCCCTGTGACACACATACCAAACACGCCACTAACGATGCCTCCTAAAGGGTCACTTCACCCTCACCCAAACATAAATTCTCACACCTCTAGTGGTATCCAGCCTGCAGATAGTTTTGGTTTTATTTGCCAAAGTTTTCTGAAATCCGTCTCTGAGATTTTTGCTTTGACCACATGAGAATGGAAATGAGGTTTGTGGTTCTTACAACATTGCAAAACGTTTAATTGGAGCTACTTTCTACAGAAGAATAGTATTTATGCAAACTGTCCAGAGAGTTCTGTGAATGATCCAACACTGGTTCTGGAAAGACGTGTTACTGTAGAAATGTTCAAATGTAATTGGTGCAGCCTTTAAGCATTGCATTGAAATGGAGGCAGAAGTCTCCTATAACTTACAACCTGTGCAGATAAAGTCCAAACTATTTGTGCAGATAGATACACAAAGTGAGATTTTGTTTTTAAATGTGGGTGAGCCGACCCTTCAGCTTCATTATTTACTGTGCTGCACTCACAGGCGCAGGTGCAAGTGTGTACACTGCCCTCACTGTAATAGCTGGGAGTGTGTGTTTGCTTATAAGTCACTGATAGAGGGGTGTGTTTTAGGAGTGTGTGATGTGTAGCTCTCAGTTTCGGGCTGTTTATGCGTCGTACTTGTTGCCATGGGGACATGTTCCCGGAGTCTGTGCGTGTGCGCATGTGTGTGCTTGTATAACTCTTTAATTAGGAATGGGACAGCGATGGTCCTCACTGGCTTCAAATTCACTGGCATATACCTCCTTTACTTACTGCACACACACACAGACACACACACGTATAGTACACACACAGTAGATGCTATTGAAAGGAAGAAAGAGCTGGTGGATGTTTTAAGGCCTTAAAGACCTTGAATTTCCCTCTTCTGCTCTACAGCCATTGTAAATGTGCCTGACCGTGTATTAAACTATATAATTATTATAATAACAGTAATAATAAGCCATTATAGATATAACGGCTCTGATTTTTGATGTATTTTGATGCTTTGTATTTGCTGTGCCACTGTGTGGCTCGGGATAGGGGGGTAAATTATGTTAGCCGTGTGTATGTTTGTGTGTTAAATGCGCAGTGGATCTCATCAGCAGAGGAGGGCGGACTGATCTGACAATCACAAAAATATGGGGTGAATCTCATATGGAGACCTCTGAGACTGATCCTTCGCTGCTGTGGTCACACACACACACTCACACACTCTCGTGGAGACCTGCTCATCCAGACAGTGTTTAAGAAGAACTGTTGAAGACACTGGGACGTCTCCGGTTGATCACTTCCTGGCTCTGTGTAAAGTGTCCTGGTGCTCAAACACATGCAGCATCGGGTGAGGAGGGAAGCCATGCAAGACTTTTATTTTGAAATTACATCTCTACTGTGAAAGGTAGAGGGGAGACTTTTACTATGGCGTACTTCCTCTGTGCAGAGGAGACTTGAGTCGGCTGAGATGTGTTCATATCCTGATGGTTATTGCGTTGGCATGGTTTTGTTTCCGTCCATCTTTCTTTCTTTCTTTCTTTCTTTCTTTCTTTCTTTCTTTCTTTCTTTCTTTCTTTCTTTCTTTCTTTCCTTCTTTCTTTCCTTTGCCCTGTCCCCTGTTATTTGTTGCTTTTGTCTGAAGATAAAATTTAAATAAAGATGTTTCAAGAATATTAATTCCCCTTGATGATTCTTTATGGTGACACACATACACCCTCCTCATATCCCCTCAGACACACAAACATCTCTTTCACACGCCCACGTTCGTCATCATTCCCGCCTTGTGTACACACGCTGTGTACTGTTACTGTGTTTGTCTGGACTGGTGCTCAGTAAAGTGTTCTTTACAGTCCTTTGAACTGCTGAGTGCTTGCGTGTTGTTCCGACCTCTTTACCTGAAGCCACAGGTTTTGACATTTCTTCTTTTTCTGTACACCTCCTGATCATACTCATTAAGTTGTTTTTTTTCTCAATCAGCCTTCAGCAGAAGCTCAAACTCAAAAAAGGGCATTTTATCTGCTGTTCTTTAAACAGCTTCCCATCCGAGACACTTCAAGGTAACTGAGGTTCACGGGGTTTGTTTTCTCCTCAAGTGCAGGAAATGACCCGATGCCAGTTCAGTTCATTAAGGCTTCTCAGACCCACATGGCTTGGACTGGCTGGCACACATGACGTAAGAAGCTCTGCACTGAATCATTGTGACTGACTGCTGGCGTCACTGTTGTCATGACAAACATGACCAAACAGGAAGTGTCTGGTGAGTGTGGCACATTGACGGCTGTTTGGCAGGAAACATTCAGGATATTCCCAGGTGAACCGGACTCGCTGGATTTTAACTGGTGTCATAGATGTCACAGTCTAGGTCACGTTGTACCATTAAACTGTCTGAACTCACTTTAGTGCCCCGGAGTGGGATGCTTACTGATCCTGGCTGCAACCAGGTACACCTGATTACCTCCTCTCTCGTCTGTAATGACCTTGATCCTCTGCATCCAGCTTGCGGTGACATCTCCGCTGGTGTTTGCCCTCGCCTTGACAGTACAGCTGCTGCTTTTCATCCAACCTTGGAGCAGTTGCTGTTGGTTACCTCTCACATGCTACCTGCTACCAGTAAGGTTACTGTACAGAGGTGTGTGTCCAAACCCAGCAGGAAGTGGTACCACCTAGCACCAATGACCTCATCCATCCTCATCCCTTCTCTCTTTGCCATCAGTGTCTCTGGATGCAAATATGTGTCCAACATAATCAGTACCAACTCCATCCACATAGAAACTTCTGTCTTTGATCTACTTTAAGTTTGCAGTATCCCTTCACTTATGAAATAGTTTTACTGCAAAGGTCATGATCATCTATGTTTTTGACATTTGAACTTGAATTCAGCTGATTTTGTGATGAAGCCATCACATCTTCTGCTCCCCGCACTTCAATCTTCCAGTGTGCAACCACTCATCTTCCTACATTAAGTTCATTTGATTATGTGCAAATGATTTCATTCTGTTTTTATATACTCCCCACTTTTTTGAAATCTGGGTTTTCCATCTTTTCTCAGGGATGTAATTCACAGCAAACCAAGCATGACTGTAGGCAGGACTTTCTGCTGGGGGTTATTTGCTCTGAATGCAAGGATTGTCCAGGGAATGGTGTAATCGTTGGCATGCCACCATGTTGTGATTTGTACATGAGCAATTTGCCTCCCATCGAAGGTCAGAGTTGACTGCTCATTGTTTGAAATGGCACTCTGCTTGTTTTCCACAAATGTCAGGGACAAAGTAATTGCCCAACCAGATCGCAGTCCCACCTCCTTGAGTCACGGACATTCCACTGCCATGATTGCCAACACCCACCACCCTATGGTGGTGTGACCCATTGGCATGATGTCATGACTGGAAGGTGTTCGGTAAGTAGGAACACATGACATGATTGGCAGACCTGGAACAAACACAAATCTCCCCTGACAGTGGTGCTTTGGACAGAAGTGACTGGAAAACCCCCAAAAAAGAGAGAGGAAGCAACTGGAACCAATTCATCTTATTGAAGAGAGAAGGGGCAGACAGAGAGATGTGTCCGACCTCTGAAGGGTCTTGAATCAGGCGGAGTGTCATGCTTTTTGCAGACATACCAGAAACACGAGCTTTGGATAAAGCTGCCACCTGCAAAAATCCTGAAAAGAGCGAGGAAGCAACTGGAAGCAATTCATCTTATCAAAGCGAGACAGAGAGATGTGCTTAGACCCTGAAGGTTTTTGCATCAGATGCTTGTCCCAGACATATCAGATAAACCAGATGTACACCAAATACAAAACCAAATACCAAACATTGATAGCCAGCACGCATTTAGCCATGCTAGCTGGATGGCGATGGCAGTCACGCTGGTGGTCTGTCAACCACTTTTGTCCAGACCGAAGTATCTCTGCCCTGTGGAAAAAAATGTTTCACAATTGTTTCCACTATTGGAAGGATGGATTAAGAGCAGACATTTGTGTCACCCTCGGGATGACTTGTGATAAGTCATCCCACACGTTTCCTGTTGCACCATCATCAGGTAAAGATTTCAACATAAGCCAAACTGCCACGCATTCCCACCTGCCTCAGTGGGGCTTTGTGCTGAGTGTTAATCAGTAAATATTAGCATGCCCAACTAAGATGTTGAACAGGGTAAACATTGTCTTCAAACAGAAGCATGTTAGCATTGTCACTATGAGGATGTTAGCATTATGACGTTAGCATTATGCAGAGCTGCTAGCATGACCACAGGTTTTAATTATCGTGTCAAATTTTTCTGATTGCACAAGCTTGAAGTGAAACTTCTTGCAGTCTCCATGTTACCCATTCATCTAAATGTTTCTGGGTTTTCTATGTGGTCAGCCGTGGTGTCTGTTTTTCAGACTACCACCAGATGGCACCAAATGCAGAAAACTTCAAATCAAACGTGTGGCTTTAATTTAGAATAACACTAGTTTAATTCATGTAAATTATCTATACCTGACTTTTTCATTTATTTAAAGTTGTACTTTGCAACTTTCTGTCATTCACTGATGCAACATAATGATTAAATATGTGTTTTGCCAATTTATTAAAGCTTTGAAAACGTTTACCTCAAAAAGCCTCTGTTGCACATGAGCGGGTACTTTGCACATTTTTTCTGCCAGAGCTGCCACAGCAAGGCTGAAAAGGCAAAACGCAAAGAAAAGAAATCCCCCTCAGAGAAAATACGTTTTCATTTTTCTTACAGTCTGCACAGTTTGCACAGCGTTCCACGTTAGCGCATAAGCACACAAAGGAACATGTACCTAATTTGTCATTTAAAGCGCAATATAATGTGATGTAACCTAACAAAGTGCAAGTATGATATAATTATGTGTTTTTATTCTAATAGGACATGATGGAACTTTTTTTCCACACACATTCACACACACACACACACACACACACACACACACACACACCACAGAAATAGGTGAGGCGCGTGTTTGATGGTCCAACCAGCTGCATCGCAGAACTCTAAGAAAAAAGAATATGAGGGGGTTGGAGGGGTAGAGAGAGGTTGACAAAGAGACAAAGACAGAGAGAGAGAGAGAGAGGAATAGAGGCATGTCTGCTCTTGTTGGTGTGCAGAGGGCTTTGGGTTGACTCCTTTGAACTCATGATGAGCCAAATTCCATCCTCACATCTATGGGAGCAAGTATCTCACATGCACGCACGCACACACAAAGGCATGCACGCACCGTCATGTTCCATCCTAGTCCCCTCCGCTGCCAGACGCCCGTTATCATCTGCAACCTGGTTAGCATTTCAGCAAACAAATGCACACACATGCTCGTGTAGACACAACATGCACATATAAATACATACATGAAGCGGCACAAGGGCATAATTAACATGTGGAAAACCACACCGAAGAGCTGGCGGCAATCCAACAATCTCTTTTCCCGCTTTCTCTGCGTTGCTTTCTCTGTGCTATAAGAATATACCATACACACTATCATATGGCTGGACACATTCCACTTACTTCAAAGACCTCTGGTGAACTGAGTGTGCATGATTACAGGGAGGGCTTGCTTTAAAGGGCCACAGAGAGAGAAAAAAATCGCAGGGAGAGACAGGCAGAAAGACGGGGGAGAGAGAGAAAGCAGCTGGGTTGTTGGTTAACATCTGGTGGTTGTGGAGGCCTGGCCCTGACACACAGGGGAAATAGTTGCATCGCTGTTCCAAGATCTGCCCCCTCCGGTCTTTCCTCATCCACTCTCCTCCACAGATCTAATCTAATGTGACTGGCTGTCTGCAAAGATCCAGGTACTCACTCAAGGTTGGCCCGCTTTGCCTTTGTTTAACAGATTTATTTGAATCAATAGGTTTTCTTTTTCGATTCGCACGCTGATGCTGCAGGACTCCCAAATGTGCAATGCTTCCACTGTGCAGAAATCATGGGAACATCTTCCTGATATTGAGTTTCAGCCCCTGTTGCACAACAATTCGCCTCTCGCTGTTTTAAACGTTTCTGAGCCCTTCCCGAACTCATCTGCTGTCTACACCTTCTCCTTTGTGACTGATACACATTTAATGGAGAAGATCAATAATGCAGATTTACCTCATTAGTGCGTAGTGGACAAAACACATAAATATTATTATTACTTCAACTTTTCAACCAACAGGGACAAGAAGTCCAAAAGCTGATCAGAAAAAAGGGAATTTTGAACGTCCATTTTTCCATAAGTGAGCAAACTCTCTCAGTATCCTCAGGCCATAATACCAGCAATCCAGCCCTGAAAGGATTCCTTTTAACAGCTAAAAACTAAACAGGTCAAGCGGAAATAGAGCAAGAGTGAAACGCTGAATCAAAGCTAAACCATCATCTTATTATTAGTGGAAGATAGGGAAAATAGTTAGATCTGTCCAGACCTGATGGTATATACTGATAGCCAGTAAAGAGTTATCAGCTGGTACATGATTCGTTCTGCGGGAATTATCCCTTTAAATATCTCCAGCTGAATATTACAAATCAATGAGCAGGACTGCTTTATGCCCTTTCCATCAATGTGAATCAGCAAATCAAGATTTTATATCTTCTATCTATATATATCTAATAATGTACATTTTTCTTTGTAAAATTCACTGAAATGTGAAAAAATGATGGAAATCTGTTTAAAAGGCTTTCAACTGAAACTCCATGTTTGAAGGTATCTTCTGGGAGGACCCGACGCTGATGAACGGATGGACGCTTTTTGCTGGCGACAGGTTAAAAACGCTGAAAGTATCACAGAAACATCAGTGCCTTTCACTCCCCTGAGCCGAATATAAGGAGGTGAGGAGTTGTGAACTCTTTTTGTTGCTCTGATGAATTTCCAGACGTACATCCTCATCACAGTATGAAAGTGCTTTCACCACGATGGAAGAGTTCATCCATACTGCCCTCTATAGAACACAAAGCACTTAGTGGCTGCTCTCAGACACATCCACCTGCACAGTGCGTGTGAGCCGAATGGTGAACAAAGAGGAGATTACAGAGGAACAATCTAGGAAACAATTAAACATTAATGAGCCAACGTTGCGAGGAAATTTTGGAAGTCGCCCAGTTTGTTTATCGTACGCCGTCTGCGCAGTCAGGAGGCCTCACGGTCTGCCTGAGCTCGCTGCTGAAGACCTGAGCCGTGTTTCTGGTGTGAGGGCACGATTTTTCTGCCTGCCACATCAATTGTCCCTCGAGGATGATTAGCGTTTATCGAATTGAACTGAATTGAATTTAATACCTTACAGGCACACTGTCCTGATCCAGGGCCATTTTTTTTTTCTCTGGCTTAGAATTACACCAGTGGTTGTTTTCTTAGTGCAGTTGCTGGAATGTGTGTGTGTGTGTGTGTGTGTGTGTGCCAGCAGAGAGAAATCTAGAACTCAGGGGCAATGAGTGTATTTGGCTGAGTGTGCTTGCATGAAAACAGAGAAAGAAAGAGGCTGATCGCTGTTGGAGGCCAACATGTATGTAACTGATGGGAACCCCTCTGTCAGGCTAACAGCTTGTTTTTCATGTAATTTTGCTCTTTGCTTGTAGTTATTGTGGAATAAAACGACGTTCTGAAAAGAGCGAGGCTTTGTCATGCCTGAAAGATTCTTCACATTTTTCAGTCTGGAGCCCAAATTTGAGAAACTGAAACAGGGGCTGGCTGCCTGAGAGTTTAATGAGTGCGAAAATTATACTTGACATTAAATATTTCTGCGGCATCTGTTCTGTTTTAGCGTTTTAAAATGCACAAGAGATCTTTTAGCAAAAGCAGTTGGTCCCTTCATCAAATGGTGGATGCGTGGGTTTGTAATGAAACTATTCAGATGATACATTTGGCATCAGGACGCCCACACGTTCAATTCTCTGATCCTGACATGTACTTGTTGGCATTAATGTCTCGATTTCACGCACCAACACGCCCAAATAATCTCCTCCACAGGTAAAACTACTCTGCGTATACATGTAACCGCGCTGCGGTGCATCCAGTTAAAGGAAGCTGGGCTGAGGCGCTGCACAGTTCCAGGTCTAAACACAATCTTGTGACGTATGACTCACACTGTACAGTCCGCATGAGGCCTTGTGGTCCTTGTCAACACATCCATGCACCAAATTCAACACAGATTCTTATTCGTTTTTACACAAATCAGCTCACGATGCTTCTATCTGAAGCACTGGGAACCCTTGCAGCTGTCAACTGAGGGATGCTGGATTTCAGTGCAGCCACCAGAGGGACTTTGGCCCGTCGTCTAAGTTGTTTTAGAGGATGAAGCTTGACCCATTTTACGCGCTCGGAATCATCTATATGCAGGCTATTTTGCATACCGTAGGAAGCAGCTGCATACTATAGTAAAGCTCTTTGACTTCTGTCGCTGCTTTTGTTGTTATGTCGTGAGAGTGTGCAAAGCGTAAACGAGTGTGTGGTGGGAGCGTGGTGACACGGGTCAGAGCAGGCCATTTGCTTTGGTATGAAGATGTTCTGTGTCATAATGAAAGATAAATGTAAACCAGCCCAGACTGGATCCAGCTTGCTTTTATTTGCAGAAGAGTTCACCCACCCTTTCGGGCTCACATAACCCCTCAGGACATGAATTCTTTAGGACACAGCGACTGATATGTAATACATGAAGACATGGGGTATTCAGTAGCCTGCCTGTTTTCTGCTGAAAATGGTTTTCGGGGTGTTGAAAGTGATGTTTCTTTGCAGCCTTGTAACTGCTTTCTGCCTCTACCTGATCAACGGGCATCAACAAGACAATGAAATGGAAACACAGAATTTGTTAAATGATTAAAAAAATGAAAAAACAGCTGGGATCTGATGGCAAAATCTAAGTATGATGAAAAGTGATTCTGATATTGAATCATGCTCATATTAGACTAATGTATCATAAACTGAATGATATTCTTTTAATAAATGAATGAAAATCGTCTTTTATAGATGCTGTTTTTATTGTTATCCGCTTGGAAAGTGTTTCTGAAATGAACTGTGTGTAAACAAGCTGCTCCATCCTGCCTCTCAGGTGAGGCTCTGCTCTCTGTTTGGGCTTTTTTTTTCTGTGCGCAGCGTCTATTACGGTAAAAGGAGGCGGGCTCTGACCCACATGTGCGTCGCGTTTTGATTGACATGGCGGAGTCTCGCAGTACGCGTCGCGCCGCGCCAGCAGACAGTCAGGACGGACCCGACCCTGGGAATAAAAAAACGCGCAGCCCCGTCTGTTTGAAGATTATTTTATTGCAGCGAGGTGAGTCCTTTTACGCTTCTTTTACGGCACCAGCCGCCGCGCGAAGAGCGCGAATGGAGGCCGATGGAGTCAGATGTTGAAAAAGTTTTCGAAGTGCGTGTCCGTGTGAGTGTGTGTGAGTTTGGAGAGCCGAGCGCTGACGCCGGCAGTCTGGGCCACTTGGCCAGCGCAAAGGAAAAAGGAAAACTGCTTCGCTGCTGCGGAGCGGGGGAGGGAGGGGGGTGAATCCGAACTTTTAGGGCAAATTTTCCCGTTTTCTTTTCAAACAACTAGGAAAAGACACAAACAGCGGCGGGGGATCGCGGCGTCGGATCTCCGCACCGGTCGAGCGAATGCGTCGCGGCGGTGCGCCCGGAGCCTGCTCTTTGTGGTCCCGATTTCTCCGCTTTCACGAAAGAATGTGTTTTTGTCTCCGAGGACTTCGGATGGAGTGAGTGCGCAACAGGAGAAAAAGCTCTCCTCTCGGGCTCATTTCTGCAACAAACCGCGGTTACGGCGGCGCGTCTTGCGCTCTGGAAACAGTCGCTCGTGTTGTAGCGGCTCAAAAATCAGGAAATGAACACTTTTATAGCTGGAAAATAACTTGGAGTGGAAGATGCTGAGGCAGTCAGATTTGACAAGAGGGGGTTGCGAAATCATTGAATAGGACACTATAGGGGAGGTTATTTTTCGCTGTTTGGAAAGACGCTGCGTTCGAGCGACTTTCCGTAGAGTTTGTGTGCGGTTGCAGAGTGCAGGAAAAAGGCTTTGGAGACGAAAAAAGTCCCAACTCCAGCATATCCTAGCATTCCTTCCAGCCAGTCTCTCTCTCTCTCTCTCTCTCTCTCTCTCTCTCTCTCTCTCTCTCTCTCTCTCCCCCCATCTCTCTTAATTGACTTCCCAGTTTGATAACACATGCCTGTCTGATTGGAGCCGGGCTGTCTCGGTGATGCTCAGAGGAACGTGCCTCTTCAATAGCAGATCAATTAGTCTATTAAGATAACCAGGGACATAGGTCCTCTGCCCTGGCTTTGATGTGGAAGAGGGTCCTGTGCTGTTTTCTTTGTTCTTCAAAAAAATATCTGCTCATATTATTATGATTGAACTGTATCTGCAGAGTAATAGATTACTTATTAAGATGTCATAATTATCATCCT
>JBBMOE010000058.1:326880-393782 GCA_037975065.1 Chaetodon trifasciatus
TCTGATCCCTGAGTCTCATTCTGTGGTATGAGTTTGGGTTTTTGGGTTGGACTCCAGGGACCCAGCAGCTGAGACGTTTATTGTGCATTGTACATCTTAAGTTTCACTTTTTTTTAAACTTAGAATCCAAATCATACACCAGATATGCTGAGCATGCATGTGAAATTGTCCATCATGAGGAGCTATACAATGAGTCTGTCCTGTGGTGTTCTGGCATGAAGGCTCAGCTGCAGTTTACTGGCTAGACTGAAAGTATTGTCCCGTGCCTGCCAGGGTATACAATGTATTGTGTGTACGTGTGTTTATGTATGTGTGCGCATGCTTGTTTTTGTGGAATGGAGTTCAGCCATGCCTGTTCACCCAATTGGTGTGTGTTTATGTGGGTGTGTGCCCGCCTGTGTCTGTGTGCCGATGTGCGCAGTGAGGAGGAAGTGGCTGTGTTTGTTTAAACTAAGCACGCTCAGCCATGTGGGACAATTTAGCGGGAATGAGAACCCTGCACACCCCCCCCCGCCTCCCCTCACCCTTCCCCAAGCCTGCGCCGCTCTCCTCCCCCCACCCTGCCCCCGAAAACCTTCTGAATGGGCGGCTGTCTTTTGAAGGCTGAGGGGTTGTTTGGGAAGTAGGTCTGATAGTGTGGGGGTGAGGACAGGAGGGGGGGGGGTGGGGGGGTGCGTGTGAGGAAGAGGGAGGCCAGTGGAGCACTCAGACAGGTTCAAGCTGGAAGTGGGACAGTTGAGGAGGAGATGACGGGTAGAGGAAGAGGAGGAAGGCTGAGAGGAGGAGTGAGCGCCGGTGCGTTGAAATGTAAAAGTGTTGAGCTAATGTTCATCAGCCATCGGTCCTTTATTGTGAAAACCACAAAAGTCAGACGCAACACTCGCTCCTTTATCTGAACCGCCACTTGAAGAGGATCCAGCTCTGTGGGCTAAGCATCATATCGTCACCTGAGGGCTGTAAGACATGGAACCAACTGCATTTCATAGCAGTAAAGTCTGAGAGGAGGTGGTGGGTAGAGCTCCTGCAGACCTGGTGCTGTGTGATGCCGTGCTAGCGTAACAGTGTCACGTCTGGGGTGTAAGTGAACGTGTGATGCATGTGAGAACATACAGTGTGCATCGCTTTGTGAGTAAACCTGAAGTGTGTATCATCTGCATTTGTCAGCAGGTTGTTTGCAGTCATGTGACTTTAAACTCCGTCGGAGGGCAGGAGGTGAAAACCGCAATGGAGGAGACGGAGGAAAGTTTTTTATGTTGCTGACTGCGAAACATTGTGCACAGGGTTAAAGATTATCAAGAAATCCTGAATCTGGAACAATCCTTGAAAGTTTCTAGACTTCAAACTAGACGACCCCAGTTCTTATGTAACATTATTAGAGTTGGCCATGCTAAGCTGGCACCCAGGTGGCTTGTGTGTGCATCTCCACAGCCGGTTATGCTACCAGCCCACCAGTCAGCCCAACTCAGCCTTTTAGTCTCCTGGCTCGTGGAACTAGCCGCCACGTGTGTGGCCAGACTGAGCCCTGGAGATCCGAGGTGTTAGCGAAGGGTTTGCTGTGAGCTCTCCTCGGGCTCAGTGCTCCTCTCCGGGCCGCAGAGCCCTCAGCCTGTGTGGATCTGATGGAGGAAAGTCTTAAGTGTGGTGGAGCAGGAGGAGGGAGGAAGGGCGGGATGAGAGGGAGAAAGAGAGAGAGAGAGACAGGGAGGAGGGGGGAGAAAAAGGACAAAAGGAGAAGAAAAATCTGGAAGCGCTGCCATGAAGAAGAGTGAGTCATGTTCATGTGCTTGTGGGAGAATAGCCACTTCCTCTGTATTAAACACACACAAACACCAACAAAATACAGCGTTTTCTTAAGGCAGTCTGGCATACTGACACGAAGATGTTGGCAGGGCCGCTCGTGAGGATGGCAGACTCAGGCCGGTGGAAGTCATGAGGACACTCGTTTTAACGATGATGATTAGGGCGGGGTGGGTTTAGCTTTGCGCCGGCCTGAGAAGCATTTCGCTGTGCGTGTGGTCACCAGCTTTGTGGCACCAGGCCTCAACATCTGTAAGTCAAAGGAGCTCTCAGTCGGAGGAAAAGAGCGAGAGTCTGGCGGTCCTGGCTGATGTAATTGGCTGAAACGTCAGTGTCTGCGACTGGGATGAACGCTCCCACAAAGTCACTTTGTATGCATGCGTTTGGCTGTTTGCGTTGACTCCCGCACAGCGACCCCCGTTATTTCACTCCACGATTTTCTCCCCTCCGCTCGCGCCCTGTTCTCACACACAGAGGACATACATCTCCTTTTCTCTCCTCTCCTCTGGAGTTACGTCGCTGCTACGTGGCTACGTGGCAAGCGTTGGACTGTCAGGGCCTCTGCTGTGGGTTTACTGCCTGCTGGCCCCCAGCCCAACCACACGCACACACACACACACAGACACACACACATACACACATACGGCCAGCCCACAACCGTACAGCTGCAGGAGGGAGGGCTCGCTGGCAGATGCACACATCTGCTGGAGCTAGCTGTGCTGTCCTTATGCGCAGCTAACGGCTAACACAGAGCTGATTGTAAACGCTCTGCCTTCATGAGTAGCCGGGGAAAAAAAGCATGTTTCTAACTCTCTTAGTTTGACTCTTTATTTGCCGGACTCATTGAATTATCTCTTTACACACACACACACACACACACACACACACACACACGCTCACTGCCTGCTGTCTGTGGTATGACAGGCAGGACTAATGTTTGTTCTGGAGCAATAACACAATTAGGATTCCACACATTTCTCTCTCCACACACACTCAACGTGCGGCCCCCTCGTTCCCCTCCTCCCCATTCACTCCCTTCTCCTCTTTCCTCCCGTCTTGCTTCCTCCTCCCTCCATCCTGCCTCCCTGCCCTTCTCTCAGTTAACAGATTGCTGTCAATTCCGCCTTGCACAGACAAGCAACAGATAATATTGATCTAATAACAGCAAATTGCTTTGTTTTTGACGAAATTACAGGGCTGTGTCAGTCACGTGTGTGTGTGTGTGTGTGTGTGTGTGTGTGTGTGTGTGTGTGTGTGTGTGTATTCCTGGCACAGCTCTCCTGTCCGGTCCACTGCTCTTCCGCTTAGGGTTTGATGCAGGTGATCTTCCACCATACACCAATTAACCTTTCTCTCTCTGTCTCACACACACACACACACACACACACCAGACACACACACGCACACACACACACACCAGACCTCCTCTCCCACAGCTCCTGACCTGAGTGTAAAACAGCTATTTCCTCTTCATTTTGTTCACAAAGAAAACTGATGCCTCACCTACCCCTCCCTCCCTCTCTTCCTCCCTCTTTCTCAACTTCTCTCCGTCTCCTTTTCTTTCTCCCTCCGCCATCTCTTCACCTTCTTCCTCCCTGACCCTGTTTTGTGTTCTCCTATGTATTGAGGGTGTTGTCTTGATCCTTTGTGTGTGTGTGTGTGTGTGTGTGTGTGTCACAGTTATGTAACTGTTGTCTCTCCCTGGGAATGGACCGCTGCTTGTTTGAGCTTCGCTTTTGCTTCCTCCCGCCTCCTGCCCCAGCGACAGCCTATAAAGGGAGCTGATGGCGTCCCGTAAGCCAGTGGGAGAGGGGAGTTGTGTTTTGACAGGGTAGTGGAATGTGAGGAAGGCGGGGTCTTTCCAGGAAGTGGATGGCAATAGAGTCAGATCCTGGACTCTTTGGCTGAGCTACTTATTTGGCAGCGTGGAAAAGATGTCGATGACGCTCTTTTTAAGTGGAAACACGCTGATCAAAGCTTTGTTTTTCACCGTGTACAAGAGCACTCTGTTGGATTTTGACTTAAGTGAAAGCGAGGTTCAGACAAGAAAATGTCTATCTTTTGAAGTTGCCTGAAGCCGGACAGTGAACGTTAACGTAAGCATTACTTAAATCACAAAAAGGCTCCGTGGGGGAGAGGGAGGGAGCGCAGGGAGGCGAAGGCTGACTTGAAGTCACTGGGTCATCTGTTTCTGGCCTGTGTTCCTGGAAACCAGGCCTGATGAGAGGATTGGATGGGTGGGTAGATGGATAGATGGGAGGATGACAGGGGAGAAAGGCTTCGCCCAGGGTGCTCATTTTCTGTGTGTTTGGAGGGTGAGGGATGGACGGGGGAGAGAAGTGCTGAGCCTGTCGTTTACCAGGCTGAGTCCTGACTTGTCGGCGCTCCGGCTGCGCACAATGATCTGCAGAATGCCTGGCATTTTGAGGAAACGGGAGAGAAAGGAGGCGAGGGTGAAGGCAGGGAGATTTAAAGGGAAAGAATAGTTCTACAAAAGGAGTAATCCAGGAAAAGGGTGAACACACGGGGGTGTTTTTTGCTTTGCCCCATTTAATGTGGGATTAATTAAACCCTGCATGACAGTTCAAGATTTCATCAGACACTCGCATCAAGATTAGGGGCGTCCTTTTCCAGGCACCGACTGCACATTGTTAACAGCTCCTCATCGGCCTTGATTTATGCGCAAGATGCAGGCAACCGACCGCAGTCCAACCTTGGAGGCTCATTTGAATTCTGTAAAAGTAAAGAAATGCTCGGTCATGCAGGGAATGTGGGACGTGGCAATGACAGAACTTCCCAAACTGAGCCAGAGTTTGGAGAAAAAGGGCCTTTAGTTCTAGCGCTGCTGGTTTGAATCCCAGATTCTTGGGGTTGTCTATGTTTTATATTGTGTTTGCATTGAAATGTCCATCCTTTGCAGATGATACACACTGTCCTGCACCCTGACTTCGGGTGGGACGATAGGACAGTATTTACCGTGCAGGCTAGGTAGCAAGTGAAGCCTGGATTCTTGCATTGTATCGCAAATACAGAGATCACGCAAGAGGAGGGAGATAAAGGAAAATCCCACATCGTGATATATACTGTTAGCATGATACAGTGATATAGCAGTATATGATAGAAAATTACAAATACTTACACCATCTTCTTACTTGTGGAAGTGTCTTTGAGCAAGACACCGCCGGTTCATTTTAAGCTTCCCTTAGAGTTCCAGCTAAATATGAAATAAACTTTAAGAAATGTAATGTTTTGGACGTTTAAGGAATGTAACCTTCAAGAAAGCGCGCTATCTCAGATCTCTGTTTTAGTCTACTTTGAGGGATTGGAGGAGATCAGCGTTTTTATCCAGAAATGACTCGACTGATGTGGCTCTGAGGTGAAACGGCCCGATCAAAAGTTTTAAACGGGACCTGTTAAAAGTGAATTGAAAGCCACCAGCAGCAGCTGCTTGGCTGCGGCTTTCGTTCACCATCAGATGTGGTTTGTTGAGGTGCAGGATCTCATCTGTTCTGGGGTGGAAAAGGTGCTCCAAAGGCCTCAGTTCCGGGAGTTTAGAGAGGAGCTTGTTCATACACGGTCTGCAAGCAGAACGTGTGTGTCTGCGTCTGTGTGTGTGCGCACGCTCGTATGTGTCCGATGCATTCCACTCCACCCGTTTCGAGTTCTTCTTCGTGGATGACATATCATTACCGCAATTACAGGGCAAGAGGACTTCGACCATAGACGCACACACGCACACGCGGAGGCGTGCACACATAAAGGCGCTACACAAACGTATGCACACATATGCGGGCCAAATGCGTGAAGGCAAATTGAAGAGCAAGCTGAAACTCTGAATTTTGTATCAGACACTTTGCCTCTTTCAGCCTCTCAAGGCGCTCACGCACACACACGCACACACACACACGCACACACACACGCAGACTGCATATGTGCAGAAAGCTGCCAGCCGACGTGGGAACCCGAAGAGGTTCCATCTTTTATAAATCCCCTCTCTGTCTTTCTCAAATGTGTGTGTGTGTGTGTGTGTGTGTGTGTGTGTGTGTTCACGCTCCCCTCAGAGTAAGCACAAGCACAGCATTCCTCTTTGCCTTCCTCTCCACCCTTCTTTCCCTCCCCCCTCCCTCCTTTTTCTGCATCTCCCCCTTCTCCACTCCACCTCTCTCTCTCTTCTGATAGAAAGGTACTCACTCAATCTGTGTGTGTGTGTGTGTGTGTGTGTGTGTGTGTGTGTGTGTTAGAAAGAGGGTGAGTGAGAAAGAGAGAGCAGGTCTCTCCTAGACTGAATACCTTTTGTAAAAGGAGCTGGGGTTGAATGGGAGTGGTGTTGGTGGCAGTTTCCCACCATATTTAGACGCTACCCCCCCTTCTCCACACACGCACACACACACTCACCCACTCACACACACACACACACACACACATTAATGTGTCTGTGCGTATTAAGTGCCAGCACAGATTAAAGTTGTCAGTTGATAAGATGGGGTTTAAAGGGACTTGGATCAATCCCAATCGTGTTTGGCGTATACTCTGTTTGTGTGCATGTGTATTTCTGTGTGTGTGTGTGTGTGTGTGTGTGTACGTGTGTACGTGTGTGTATGTGTGCTGCAGTGAATAGATAGTCATTCAGTTCTGAGCACTGACACCTGAGAGCATTCCTCACTGCTTAACACACCCAGGATGAGGAAAAGGATACCTACACTTATGTCTCTGTTGTCTCTCCTTCATGTGCACATTACAAATCAGGCTCACCGATGTTTATTTATTTTCACCAGCATCTCATAAACTCTGTTCATATAGGACACACACGTATGATTGGTGTCGACTGAGCGTGCGTTCAGCCCGTGTTCGCCAAATTCAATTTCAGTCTGGATCCATACTCATGACTGTTAGACCACAGAATTACAGACAATAACATTACCTAAGCAGGAAGCGAAGTTCACTTTCAGTTTCGTCTCTCGTTTCTCTATTTTGTTCAAACGAACCTAAAAAAATTCCCCTCCGATTGAAATCATGATGTTGCTGACCTGTGACCAGCTGAGCCGGGTCAAATTGTCACATTCAGACTGACGGCAGCGGTTAAACCCACCATACTTTACCTCACCTTTCCTTTTTTTCTCCATCTCTTCCTCCTCCTGTCTTGACTCCTGCCTTTCTCTTTCCTCTGTCTTCTTCTGTGTTACCAGAAGGTTGTCGGTTCAGTCCCCTGCACTGGCAGAATAAACCTGGGGCTATGTTTACACTGTTTTCATGCGGTTTGGCCTCTCGTTTACATGCAAACAGAGTTTTTTTCACGGAAAACGATCATTTTTAAAAACTCCGGCCAAAGTGGAGATTTCTGAAAACGCCGGTAAACAGGGTTAAACAGCGTTTTAGTCATGTGAGCGACTTATGTTTACATTTGCGCCCATAGGTTTGGCGTAGTTATGATGGCGCTCGTCGGCGTACTTATCCGGGTTCATGTAAACGACAACATTTTTGAAGACGATGTTGTGTGCGTGATGTTATTTTTGAAAACGGAGGGGCTAAAATATCCGTTTTCCAAAATCCCCTGCTACGTGTAAACATAGCCTGGGTGAAAAGCAGCACTTTCCCCTCTCTCATTACCACCAACGCTTCCAGGTGTGAATGCGATCAGGGCATTGCTTTAAGTGAAACTCTCTCTCTTGCTTCCCGAAACACTCCAGAAACATAAATTTTGGAGATTTGCAGAAATTTGTGTGCATGTTAGTGTTTGCTTTTGTGCCTCAGGAGCAGTGAAAACTGGACCTGATGGGAGGAATTGAACATGCGACGCTTAGATTCACTGTGCTGTCAATGCTGTGAGGGATCACAACAGCAGTTTTTTTTTATACCTCCTTGCTTCTCTGCTTTTAATCACATAGTTGCTGGTATTTAAAAATGGCGGCTGTGTAAGATTCTTGCAAAGCTTGTGCAGCGAAGTTCAGTAGTCCAAACCCCAGTATTATGCAGCCCACTGAAAACTAGTACCTTGGTTGCAGGGCAGTTTTTTTGTGGTAGGAACCAAAATCAGAACCAGCTTTGAGTTCCTGAAAGAGTTCCCAAGTTCCTGGAAAAGCTGGTGCGCTGGATAAAAGGACTTCGAGTCCGTCTTTCTCTCCGCTCGTGGGTATTAGCGCAGTGTGTGGCTGCTTTCTGCTCTCAGTTATCCGGCACAGGAAACAGTCGCTCCTTTTAGCGTAACTACCACAGCTGATCGTGATCAAGCTTCTCGTGGAGTTTGTTTTAATTGAGATGTAATGCACTGACATAACATGCTCTACCACTGTCCCGCATATCAGCCTGTTTGTGTATTTCGGTTCAGTATCAACACACGCATGGTTGTGTGACAGCATATTCATCTTCTGTTAATCCAAATACTAAAACAGCACCAGACGCACACTTGAGCAGCTGATCCAAGAAAGACGTTACCATGCATTTGCAATCAAATACACCACGATGGATGCAAGATTTTTTTGTTTTCCTGCATATTTGCAGTTCGACCAGACAAAAGAAATGCCTCAGACACCCCACAGTGCGTAACATTGATAGACGAGCGTTATCTAGCCTGTTTGGAACTCAGACACATTCCTCAGGCGAAAAATAGCCATCGCTGACTCTTCTTTCAGATTAGGCCCGCGTGCCTCTCAAAGTTCAACTTGCTCGCCGAGTTTTCTAGACTTTTATGGATTTCCATCATCCCCGCTGCCTGTCCCTTGATAATAGTGCTGCGGGTGGACAGCAGGATTACATCTGAAATCAATGCTTATCTCTTTCTGTGACACATTCACTTCTGAGAAGGACTTGTCACATCAGTCATGTGTGAACCATGTGCCGTCCTCCCCTGAAAAACGGATCCAAACCCAAATCTTCGAATAAATCAAGAGAAGAAGGCACACAAACGCCCGTTTATCAGCTGATTGGAGCTGATTTGTGTTGAAAACTGGCAAAACTACAACACGCGACTCATATCCAAGTTGCATAAGGTCAAGAGGAGATGAAATAATGGTATGAACAATGCTCTCGTCACCTCAAGGCTGCTGCTCTCACGGAAATGCAACAAAATTACTCAGTTTATGATTCATTCAAATCATAATGTGTGTGGCAAAGGCTTTAAAAAAAAGGCTGTCTGAAATGAAACTTTGGTCTCCGTGTTTGAGCTCATGTGAAGTTCATTTTAATCTCCCAAACATGAACTTTTTTAAGAGCTGACAAATCGTCTCAGTGCCGTCATTAACAGCAGAGGAAAAGTACAAACCCAGAGAGTCACACACGCTGATGTACTGATTCAGGCTCGCGCTTCATGACCAACGCCATGACTGACTTTGATTTTTCCAGCTGTGAGAATTAAAAGCAGCTCGTGCAGCAACACAGGAGAAACGCGTACACGTACGTTAGCGCGTCACACGCGCCTGGAAGAAACTGCGTGCTGTCACCGGGTTTTATTTTCTTTACATCATCAACAAACTTGGGGTAGAAGAGGAAGTGGACATGTGATCAGTTCCTTGCCAGGGTTTTTGTTTTTGTGAGTAATTCATTCATCTGTAGAGAAGCAGAAGTTGGTAAGAAGAGCTCATCAAAACATGCGAGTCCGGTGCTGTTCGGTTAATGCGATTTTGCGAAAAATTCAAGGCTAGTTTTCAAGACAAATCCGAGCGAGGAATCCCAGCCTCAAGACTTTTTTGGCTGTTTGTTGCACAAGTGTGTGTGTGTGTGTGTGTGTGTGTGTGTGTGTGTGGTTGTATGAATGATGGCAGGAAGACAGAGGTGTGAAGCAGTCAGCTGGAAGTAAGTCAGACAGTCTGGTAGGTGGTTGTGAATATCCAGTATGCTTCATCAGGATGGACAAACTGGAGTCATTGGGCGTGTGTGTGTGTGTGTGTGTGTGTGTGTGTGTGTGTGTGTGTGTGAATGATGAATGGCTGTATGAGTAATGACTGTCGTGTTATGAGGTCAGAGCTGCTGCTGAATATCTAGGGCTACTGTGTGTGTGTGTGTGTGTGTGTTTTACTCTATGCATCTTTTATGTTAGAGAGGCAGTTTCCATGCTGACACAGGGCTTTCTGTCTAATGACACAGACACGTGTACATGCACACACATGCACTTCCACACACACACACACACACACACACACAAACATTCATGCCCCCGCACAAGTGGGTGATTGTTTTCTGGATTCAACATGGAATTTTTCAATTTAACGTTTTATCCATGCCGGGAATCGACACCTTATTCCTCCCACATTCCACACGGCAACGGAAACCACTGTGTGTGTGTGCGCGCGCACGCGTGCGTGTGCGTGCATGGTGATTTCTGAAGCTATCAGCAGCAACATCTATGCGGTAATGAATCCAGCGGAAAACAAAGGTCATTATTCACTCATTGATGCTTTAAATTTCCGAGATATGTGCGTTATATCCTGCAGGACATACGTGCGACGCAGCGCTGAGGACAGCTGCAGAACAGAAAGTGCATCTCCGTTTGCAGCCAAATCGAATATCAGTTGCTTCTGCACGGTGAGAGGTCACACATCAGTGCCTCCAAATTGCCTTGCGAGGTTAAGTGCTTATTTATAGGAATTATATCCCAAGATCAGTCAGAACACAACACATTTGTCTTTTTCTATCCGTCTGTAGTTGATTTAAAGGAATAGTTTTGAGGAATATGCATATTCAGGAAGATGACACCACTCATCCAGCAAATGTCAAGCTACAGGTAATAGAGGGTTAGCTTAGCATGAAGACTGAAAACCCTGGGAAATAGCATCCCTGGACTTTTACACTGTTTATATAATTACCAAATGAGATGGGCAGTGTTAATTTGTGAGCTTTAGAGGTGCTGGTGGGCAGATTTTGTTATATTTGCACAGAGCAAGGCTATCAGTTATGGTAAGCTAAGCTAATCGTCTCCTGGCTCTAGTTTCAAATATTAGGTACAGACATGACAGTGGCATCGAACTTCTCATTTAAAGATCAGCAAGATCAGCATTTCTGCATATTTTCTCTCCTTTTGGCTTTTTTGCCAGCTCCAGTGACGTCTGTTGACATTAACTTTGTTTGAGACTGATTGTGGAAGGTGTTTTTTATGAATTATTTTCAGTGTAATCTGCTAGATACCGTGCACTAACCCTTTACTAAAGTAGGCACCACAGCTTTTTTTTTTTTTTTTTTTACAAGGGGACAGTTTTGCTTTCGGGCACAGTAACATGATACCTTTTATTACATTGACTTATATAATGTGGATTTTCCAGTTGAAATTCTTCACTTTCTCGATGCAGAAAATACTTCCTGCCAGGGAACTTTACACAACAACAGAAGTCCTTGAACGTCTCATTTCTGCATGTGACTCAGGGCGATGTGTACAAAGGATTGTATAAATATAATGAGTTTCTTCAGGAAATAAAGGGTTATTTTAAGAACAGGGTTAGTGGGAGAGATGTGTTGGACCATCCTCTTCTTCTCTCGCTCCCTGTTTATCATATAAGCCCATCCTTCATTTACTTATTCACTCTCTCTTCCTCCCTCCTGTCTTCTCTGTCTCGCTTTTCTCTTTTTCCTGGCAGGGCTGAGAGTGGTGTTACCATCTGTCTGTGATGTGTCCTGGATGCAACTGTGTGTCTGTGTGTGTGTGTGTGTGTGTGTGTTCAAGGCAGGATGGCCAGGCTGAGCTGGGAACGGGGCTCAGATGGAGAAAGAGGGAGAGGTTTAAATGTAGAGGACGAACAAAAATCCAGAATTGAACGAAGAGATGGAGTCAGGAAGGCGGCAAAGACACAGAGGCCGATGTGCGAGCGTGTGTGTGTTTATCTTGCAGCAGTATGAGCCACAGCTGTGTGATCTACTAACCCTTTCAAAGACCTTGTCAGTGCTAGAAGACGACCAGCTGAAAGAAAAGACACACAATGACACACAGCTGTTTCCAGAGGAACGCTGTGTGTGTGTGTGTGCATATTATCCGTGTATGCGCTCTGTGTCAGAGATGGATAGATTTCTTTTACTTACTGAAATGAGAGCAAATCCCTGATGCATAGTGTGTGTGTGTTTTTGTGTGCTAACAGCAGCTTATAGCCATTAGTCAGAAGCTGTTAGCAGTGATTTCATTCACCGGCATTGAATTGAAACACCTACGTCATTCAGTAATCCACCTCTGGCAATGAATCTGTGTGTGTTTGTGATGTATGTGTTTGTGTGCGCTCGCCATGGGGTTCTTTGTGTATCTGCTGCATATATGTGCGTGTGAGAGTGTGTATTCCCCCAGGAGAGGCTGATAAAGTTCGGGTTAGCAGCTCGGTTAAAACCATGATGAGGCCCACGTGCATGGCTGACACACATTGCCTCAGGGATTTTTTTTTTTTTTTTTACTCTGGCCCCATAGCCAATTAGGTGAAACCATGTTATTTTCCACTTAAGATGAATGGCCTTGGTTGTTGTTTTTATTTTATTCATAGTTATGCTTTTTGGTTTTACTGCTATTATTATGCAAGCAAAGAAAGCGTCTCCAGATTTAGCTCTTCGGGTTCCTCTCCAAAGAGCGCCGGCACAATTGACCCCAGAAGCCCTCAGAAGACATCCCGGTCTTGCCGTGTGTTTGCATGTTCATATGATGGACTAATCTGCTGCATTTGCAAAGCTAACAGCAGGTGCAGTCCTCCCTTTTCACCCACCGAACTAAGACCGTATTCATCCAATGTTTCTTTTTTTATTAATCCTGCAAACAGGATATTCACTGTAATCCCTCCTGTATTTTACAGGACTATTGTTGATGATGAAGTGCTTTGAATTAGCCTCTGTCTCTCTCATCTCTGTTTTCCTCTGCCTCTTTCATCTGTATTCTTTTATATTGACATGATATGACTTGTACTTTGTCAAAGCTGATATGCCTGCCTGTACAAACCAAACTAAGAGGAAAAGACAACATATTAGGAAAGTACCAGTGTTAATCTGTGAGCAACACTGGAATAATGGCATGTCCTAGTTCTGTGTTTGTTTTCTGTTCTCCTGTGGACAAGTCTATCTTTTCTAACCTTTATCTTTATCTTTCCATCTCTCTCTCATTGTTCTGTTTGTGTGCACCTTTTGTCAGAATAAACCCTTTGGATTCCACTCTGTCAAGCTCAGTGTAGTGTGTGTTGTTCCAGGATACATACGGCAGCCTGTTATGTTTCATGTACACCTCTGTTATTAGAAATACATCTGGGTTTTGATCCAAGTGCTTATCGAAATTGGGATGGAAAGCGCGTGACTACAGTAAAACCGGTGAAAATGGACTAATTTAATAAAAGCTTTCCAACAATGCAAAAAGTTTTCAAGCTCCCATTAAGTGGAAAAACTGTTTTGTCGATGAGGAAATCGCACAATTAACGCTAATGGAAACACACTGGTGGGCTGGACTAATGCAGGCTTGGCACAATCTGCCCTCATATTCATTATACAACAGTTTGTACACAGGATATTTTAGAAAATAAAAACATTTATTTGTTCAGCTGAGAGTTAGATAGAGGATTGAATCCAGTCTCACATCAATATGCTACAGCTGGTTAGCTTAGCCTAGCATGAAAACTGGATGCAAGAGCTAACAGCTAGCCTGTTTACATTTGTGCAGATTAAACAAATGAGATACTTAGTCAGCAGTCACAATATAAGAGTTATTAATAGTAGTATGTATAGTATAGTAATAGTGGAATATAAAGCAATGATAATAGTACTAGTAGACTAAGTAGTAGAATAATGCAGTAGAAAATATAAAGTAAGATACACTGAGTTATTGCACATGTTGATGACATTTTTATTGTAGTTGTGAGATCAGTACAGACTTGAGAATAGCATCAATTTTCTTGTCAAACTCTTGGCAGTAAAGTAAATAAGCGCATTTCCCAGATTGCCATAGCCATATATATGCAAACCTTTGTGTTCTGGCCAACAATGGCTTCCATTTTTTCCCCGTTGGTGCTGACGTCTCCTCTTCCTCATCGTCTCCCTCTCTCTGTTCTTTCCCAGGTAGGGCAGTTCAGTGAATTTCTCCATGAATGTACGTCACAATGATGATGACAGACCAGATTCCACTGGACTTGGCTCCGCCCCCCCTCCTGAACGGGGAGGTCCCTCTCATGCCTCACATGGTTAACGGTGACGCGGCACAGCAGGTAAACACTCGCATGTCTGTCGTGTGTGTTCACTTATCCTTGCAAATGCTTCTTTCAACATCCCTGTGTTGCCGTACACACTCCAACCAGACGCACGCAAGAATGCACATCAAACGCCCGTGCAGGCACTTCCCTTTGTTGTCGTTTCGTCGCGTGGCTCATGGTTTGTTGCCACAGGTAATGAACAGCTGTTACAGTAAGACATTTGTCATATAAGGGGAAGAGGAATAAACACAGACGCTTGCAGGCTCACGCACTTGCATCATTCAGTGCTGGAGACATTCTGTAACTGGCTGACTGGCTCCATTGATGGATCCCAGGCCTTAACTTAAATCACTTTGGAAGAGGATTCAGCTGCTTCTCTGAGGCTGACTTGATCTTATCAGAAGCCGCAGAGCCAACTGGATCACCTTCAAAGCGCAAAGCCCCACCCGGGCTCTTCGCCGGCGAAAGGGCACGATGAACCTAATTAACAGCGTCACGGTTAATTGACCTGCGTCTAATCCTGTTGTCGCAGATACAACTTATACACCGTGTGCTTTTGGTAGATGAGGGATGATGAAGATGATGTTTATGTATCATCTGCTGCCTGTTCCCTCATAGCCCAGAGGAAGCATGTGGGAGGGTTTTGGCTGCGACACATAACAGTTAGGGAGGGTTTTGGCTGTAACACGCAGCAGTTAGGGAGCTCTTTTTATTGTAACACCCTGCAGTTTAAACTCGGTTCCCAGTGTGGAGTCAGGGATCTAGACCGATGATTATATAGATTCGACTCTGCATGCGTGTGTCCGTGTTTGTGTGTATTTGTTTGTTTCTCGGGCTGTCTTACACTGTGTGTGTGTTTCTTCTACCCCTTCAGTGTCTGTGTGGGCACACAATTGTCTGTGTTGAGTCTGAGTGCATACTTCGGTGTTTGTGTTTGTCTGCTTGCTTGTCTATCAGCTTTCCTGTCTGTCTATCTCTGTTTACCTGCCTACACCTGTTTATGTGTGTGTTTATCTGTGTCTGCGTGCTCCTTTGGTGCGAGGCCAAGCGAAGACATCAGATTCATTGTTAGGCTGCAACAGTGACATTCGCGAATATTTACAATGAAAAGAAATGTGGCATGCGTTATGGAGAAAGTCTTATGAAGAGCCAAAGTGCGACCATCACATCTAAGCTAGTTGTAACTGTAATTCAGTGGAATTTCTCACTGATGAAGAAAATAAAGTGAAATATGTTCCCGGCGTTCTATCCATACACTAACATACAGTATATTAGCATATACTTGCACCATTTGCTATTAGAATTAGAATTTGAGCTGCAACAATGTCGCCAATATTTGGTTCTGTGTTCTGTTCTGTTTGGAATGTGGAACCTCGTATTGGCTACATAATGAAGTGCAACAGTGTAGCCAATAGGAGGTTCCATATTCTGTTCAGAACCTTCTATTGGCCACACTGTTTGCACTTCGTTGTGTTGTGTGGCTCATGTGCGCTTGCCCGTGTGGAAGTTTTCTTCCGTTGGAGTGCTGTTCCTCTTACGATTCTTTACTCTGCCCCTGGGGATGCAGCATCTTCACATAATTGAGTTGAACTTATTCTTTTATCATTCCTTACCCATGATATCCACCCACACCCTCATTTAATGCTGTTTTTCCAAATTTGAAATTGTAATCTAAACAATAGGTCAGACATTGTGCCCGTCCCGTCCCGTCTCATATCTAGCCATTTGATTGGCCTCACGCTGTCAAGTTGGTGGCGTTTAACTTGGGGCTTTTGGGAAGTGGTGTGTGTTAAGTATTTAAAACTGAAATACTGACATGAATAATAATCTGGCAATGTTTCTTTAAAGATTTAGAGTCGCTTTGTGAGCCAGTGGAATGACTGTAAGCCCGGCTTTTGACTCATTTGCTAATAATTAAATCCAAAACTAAAACACAACTAGAAAAAAAACCCACTGATTTACTAACTGGGAATTAACAGTTTGTACTTCTGGAGCGGAACTCGGATGTTCTGGCTTCAGTTTGGCTCTTTATGAACGGTGACAGCTCTCGACTGCTGCCGGAAAATGTTGACGAAATAAAAATGATCCACAGCTAGAAAAAAGTGTGTTTCTCCGACGATGCTTCAATAAATGTTTGCAGCCTTGGAGAATGTCGGCGCGGTCGACTTCAGGTTTTTACTCTTTTTGTGACGTTCTCTCTGTTTATTGTTTGACATGTATGGATCAGCTTCCTGCTGTAAGTGTGTTTTGCACTGAAATCTAGAGGTGGTTAAACTTTAAAGCACAGATTTTGATGATTTTATGGATAAGAAACATCCTTCTGTCACTTTTGTACTTTTATTCTAACGTAATATTAAACCTTTTGTGAGCAGGAGCTGACTGGATCGTTACTGCTTCAGCGGTTAAACATTCAAACAAAACATATCAAATATGCCACATGAGTCTTTCACACATTTTTACACACTATGATTGTGGCTGGTGTGGATTTATACATAACACATACTGTACATATACGCCCTCTCTCCACACGCACTCATCCACATGGTGTGCTATGGGGGTTTTCTCAGTCCTTGGGAAACATGGGTCGCCCTGTACTATGCTGGCGTTCCCATAGCAACAGCAGCCGCTGCAGCAGACAGAGCAGGAAGTGTGTGTGTGTGAGTGAGTGTGTGTGTCTGAGGGAGAGGAGCAGGTTAGCGCTGAGATGGGCGAGCATGCAGACGCTACAGGAGGAACGCAGGATATGAGGATTTTACGACGGCACACCTGTAGAGCATAGACAGGGCTGTGCTTGTGTGTGCATGCATGTGTGCATGAATACGTGTGTGTGTAATGGAGGGTCACCTGTTTCATGTCTACAGCCATGTGTACACCCTCAACAATCTGTATGCGGAGAATATGACGGTAAGGTGCATGCATACTCCCTTCCGGCATATTCAGCAGACACCAGAGTGTTGCATATTTTGGCCTCATTTGTGTGTGCTGTGTGTTTAATGGGGATATATACGTCAGTCTGTGTGTGGAATATTTGTGCATACTGGTTTTAGTGGTTTTCTGCCAGTCGGGGTGGTTAAAAGAGAAAGGCTTTTCTTGAATCAGGGTGTGTGTCACAGCAGTGTTGTCTCACCATCAGCTTACCTAACGCCTCATTCATATGTGTATGAACTCTCTGTGTCCGCCCTACTCTGGGATCCGATGCTTATTGTCCGTTATGTCACCTCTGCGAGCCTATTGGCTGCCCGGCAGAGTCTGTCCTGCTTTGTGATTGTTGAAGATGAATGTGTGTTCATGGCATTACGTGTGATTTTCCTCGCTCGGTCTGATTCGTGCTGACTAACCCTTTGATTTTTCTGTGTGTGTTTGTACAGGTGATCCTGGTGCAGGTGAACCCGGGGGAGACGTTTACCATCCGGGCAGAGGACGGCTCACTGCAGTGCATCCAGGGTCAGTCCCCTCGTACATTATTGTGTTATCTTATTAACATGTGGCCTGGTGTCACTATGAGACTGAGTATTTCCCATCACTTTAATTATTTGCCGGCTGCACATTTGAGGGCTGGAAACACAATTTAATGAGTTCACAAGCTTAACATAAAGAAAATAAGATAAAGCTCAGCATAGGGAGTCCACAGAGGGAATATCATGTCAGTTTTATTAAGTGGTGACACAGGTGAAAGCATGAATTCCTTCAAATGTATTTCTAATTTAGCAAGTGATGCATTCAAGTGCGGTTCGAAAAATGAATCGCCACTTGGAGGCAAGCCAGCCAAACTTTCAAAGCTTTATTTTAATCCAAGAAGCTGTCAAATTACCCTGTTAATGACATCCATCATCATCATCACTGGCGGAGTTGAGGCTCCGACTCTCAAACTTTCCAGCAGCACATGAACGCACCATATCCATTCTTTCAGCTGCATCACCATACAGGGGTATTTTTACGTCTCCACGCCAGCGTTTGCAGAATAATGCTTTTGAAACTTGTCAGCAATAACGTTAAGAATGTTTGGCGGACATCAGTACGTGTGCACCAAAACTCCCTGATTGTAGTCTTTCAGGAGTGCAGTCAATAATGCAGCAGTAAGGGGTGAGGAAAAGGAAGTGAGGGGGAAATGCCTGCATCTAAGCGTGTTATCTGCACATTAAAAAACACCACTTGAAAGCACAGTCACTGACAGAGTGTGCAGCAATGGTCTCACTCTCTGGCTGCATCTGATACCACTACATGAAAAGACTTGAAATGTAAGCCACTTAGGGGCTATTAAAGACGGAAGGAGGTGGCAGCAACGCGGGAATTCCCCGACTCGCGTCTCACTTTGATGATGTCAGCGGAGTAAGCTGTTACTCTGAAACTTTGAAAGGGCGCCTTTGTTTTCTCCTCTGTCTGCCTCCCGCTTCTTCTCTCACTTCTTTCTTTGCCTTCTGTGTGAAGGTTTTCTTTGAGCTTTGGCTCAGACGCTGACTGCCTCCCCTGGAAAAACAAAAAAAAAAAAAAAAAAAAACCCACCATCACCATCACCCCATAGTCTATGTTGTAACTAATTACAGCCCGCCTCCTTTTCTCTGCCCGCTGTGTAATTCAATTTTTCCCTGAAATCAGAGGGATCGACCCAGGCAGACCTTAGAGGCGCACAGATAATGCCAGATCGCATCCGTCCAGCCCATCGTGTGCTGTTTCCAAGATGCGCAGATACAGTTGACCAAGACATTTCTAGATATGGATCAATGGCTCATGAAAAGATGGAAGAAAAAATGGTTTGAGTGGGATGCCAGACACTTGTCGTGTGGACGTAGTTGGGGGTCTGTTTATTTGCGGGGGTGCATTTGTGCACTTGCATGCAAAATTTAGCATGGAAGGCACAGTGTGTATCTGTGTGTGCCTTTTACTACGGTCGACGACGGTTAATTGGGCGTGTGGCTGAGGGCCCGGGGTCATGTTTGAATGCACATATTATTAATGCGGAGGGCCACACACACACTCAAACTCTTTCTCCCTCTCTCTCTGTCTCTCTCTGGAGGAGGTCACTGGGTTTAATGAGAGGTGGAGTGTGGCAGTGTGTTTCGAACTGAGCCGCTCTTTAGACAAGTGACTCGGTGTGATTACTGAGACCTCAGAGCTCCGGGTTTGTGCATGCATGTGTACTTGTGTGCCAGCGTGTGTGTTTGCACTTTGCCGTACTTATGTGCAAGTGTGTGTGACAGGGAGCGAGATTACAGAGACCTCAGGGCACAGCCAGGAACCAGCTTTTATATAAAGTAACCTCTGTTTAGCTGCAGCACCGCGGCGCACGCATGCAAACATGCACACACGTACACACAAACAGACACAGATGCTCTGCCAAGGCGCAACCAGCCTGGAGACGTCGACGCAGCAGCCAAAAGAGATTCTTTCATACGAAGCTTCAGCTTCTCCTCCACACACTTCTCCCTCTCCCTCTTTCACTCCGCTCAACTTCTTTTCCTCCCACCTCTTTCCTTCTTTTCCGCTCCTCCTCCTCCTCCTCCTGCTCGCTCGTCTGCCTCTACCTTAAAGCAAACCCGGAGCAGCAAAGAGACGATTGTATTTGTTGGATTGATGTTAAGCGCCGCTCATTAGCCGCATGCTACCGGCTGAATTGTGCTCTTTTATTTAGACTGAAGGTTTGCTTAGAGAGTTATTATGCTCTGCAAATTCCACAACCTGAGGGCACATTAAAATCCTGTTAGAGCTCCTGGCGCACAGTCAAATAATTCAAGTTTGCTCTGGAAAGTTATTTCCAGTAGTCAGTTATCTCAGTGATGTGCTTTACCTGCTGTCTCTTACTTGCTTTTAGTCTTTATGGTTTCTTTGATGCAGTGAATCTGAATCTAAAATCGTTCCCTGCACTGGTCTGTTAATCAGCATGCACCGTGTGTGTGAGTGTGTGTGTGTGTGTGTGTGTGTTTGTGTGTGTGTGACTGACCCCTAGGTGCTCCGGGGGTCAGCTTCGACTGACCCCCACCAGCTCTCCCAGTCTATCTCCCACCATCTCACCGTGTTGCCCTCATGTATACACTCTTCTCCCTCCTTTCCCCTCCCCCTCTCCCTTTACTCTCCCCCTCCCCCCACTAAGACCATTCCCCTGAGCTTTCCCACACTCACATCAAAGGACAAGACTCTAGAGGGTGTGTTAGAGCACCCTGCTATGGAATGTGAGTGTGTTAATATGTGTGTGCGCGCGTGTGTGTGTCTATGTGTGTTTTACAAGGCTGTGTTGGTTTACTGTGTTGTTTGCTCTTTGTTGGACTTTTATGAGGGATGATGAGGCGAGGGGGTGAAGAACAGGAAACCGTGCCCCACCATGGAGGATGTGACATCACGGGGCAGGGGTCAGCGGTTGATTGGTTTGATTTTTACAATATGATGCAACCTCTGGTGGCCTCGCTGGATGTCCTCATCAACATCTCAATAAAGTTGTGTAAGAGATAGTTAACCTATGCTGCATTTGCATTTGCCTTGATACTAATTATTTTACCACCAAAAAAGTTTGTTTTGCATGCAGATAATTAAGCAGCTACTCAGTGACTTTATGATAAACGTCTTGTTTGCACAAAAACTTTATATCTGGAGGGTTTCCACTGTAAGAGGCTAATGTAGCAGCTGCTATCTCATGTTTGTGGAAGAGGAAAACTGTTTGGACACTGCAGGAATTTCTTGTTTTAGAACACTTTGAACTTTTTCTATGTGGAGCTAGCATGTTTCGCCCATGTTTAGCCGAGTTTCCTGTATGTGTTCCAGTTTTCTTCTGCACCAGAGGAGATAAATGTTAGGGACCTATTCCTGTCCAAACCTCAGACTTTAGCTCTGGAGCTAATCATGGCTGTTTCGCAGAATGGCTACTAATTGCTAGCTGGCGTGGGTTGTGTGCAGGGGGCTATGTGCACAGTGTGCCTGACATAATTTGCAGCTTCTCTGTTTTGATATATGGAGTGATGAAATCCTGACAAGTGGATCACACACGAACTGTCCTCATGCTCTTTATTATTAATCAGCCTGGAAGGGATCATGTGTTTGGTCGCTTGTGTGTGTTTCTGCATGCAGCTGTTAGCATCCGTGCACATGTCTGCTCGAGGATCTCTCATGATTCATAGTTTTTGGTAAACCTTTTTTATTGACTGTTGTTTGATGCCATCACTGCTGCCTCCTCTTAACTAGCTGATAGGGGCCGCAAGTGATCACCTGCTTCAGTTGGGACATTGTGATTTGCCTCCATGTGGCCTGTCTTCTCTGCTTAGACCTTGATAACGTCATGCATATTGTCCTTTGGCCCTTGGCCCTCTGCTGAGTGGCTCCTCTAGCTCTTTTCTAGCTCTTTTTGTTGTGCTGCTCTGTTTGTTTGAGATCATACCGGTGGATGTTGGAGAGAACTTTGCTGCAATCAAACTTTTTGTTTTCCCTTTTTATTAAGATTTAATGGGAGCTGCTCCTTGAAAAGGCAATGAATGGCACACGGATACAGGATTTATCTTCGAATTAAAATTTGGAAATTGAAAAATTAAATAAGTTGGTTTCAAAATGAGTAATAATCAAAGCGAATGAATAACCTTCATATCCAATCAAAATGAAAACAAAAACAAAATAGTTTGGCTGTTTTCTTCTGAATAATTAGCCTGATTAAAAATGTTCAGTATTAAACTGGGACTTGGCTGAACAACAGCTTTTCCAGCACACACTGTGGATGCACAAACCTTGCATAATGAAGCCCATTCTCACTGCTGCATTACTGCAGTGGTGTGATGGGAAATGTAGTCCTGTCCTCTGCTGCAGTCCGCTCAGTCCGGGCTGCTTCTCTGACAAACACCGGTTGTGTGACCTCACCGACGTGGTCTCTGCACCAGCTGCGTGCACATGTTTCTGTGCATGTGTGTCATCTGGATGAAGCGGAGTGTGAATCATGTCAGGGTCTGTTTTGTGTTTTAGCAGCAGATGTGTGTTGTTTGTTTGCTCTCCCTCTTTGTGTCTCCCTCATTATTACCCTCCCTCTCCCTCTGCGGGCACATCCTAATTCTGTTATTTTGTACTTCCACACTCCTGAAATCGATCAGACCCGCCGTCATTAAGGACATTCCACTTACCTTATTTCTGAGTAGCTCAGATGGAGGATCCACAAGAGCACCGTAGGCGGAAATCTTTTATCTGACAGACACTCGCCATTGAAATTGTGTTGGTAATTGGATGCTGCATTCAAAGCACATCACCACAGCACTGTGGTTTAATCAAATTACTGATGCAGATGGACAAACATTGTCAGCAGGTTGAGAATCATCCCATTTTTTTAGATTGTATTTCTTCTTCACCAACAGCCAAAGTTGAAGGTGTGGACTGAATGGAGGTCTGAATGTTGTTTGCTTGTATCACAAAGTGCAGTGCACTTCTTGCTGTTGTCATAATAATCGACTACTGGCATCATTTCCACACTGTGTTAGTGCAGCAGTCAATCACTGGGTATCAGCCAGAAATGACCAGAGTTACAAAAAGGCCAGGCCACCAAATTCTTTGCACACATTATGAGGCGTTTTCATAATCTGGGGTTATTAAATAAAGGCCTTGCAAGTGAAAACAAATTGAGAAATGCAGATACAAATCATGCACATTTAGTGTCCGATCAGTCACTGACGTCAATTGGGATAATTGGGATGATTTGTGGTCCCTTGATTTCCACCTCATTGAGTCTCGTCCCTGTTTCTTATGTGGGAGGAACTCTGTGAGCAAGTGAAACGAAGAGATGATGTGTTTTGCTTCCCTCTCGAGGCTTTCTGTCCATTTCTCTCAACCTGGATCTCTCTGTCACTCAGCCTGTCTGTCCCTTCCTCTATTTTCATCTCACTCGGTCTGTCTCAGCGTCTCCTTGCCTCAGCGCTCGTCTCAGTCGGATGGACGACGCTGATATTCCTGCTGCTGGTTTCGCTGCATCGCTACACGAGCACGCTGGGGTTCTTTTTGTCTCGCCTTTTGCCGGAGTGTGCGCCCCTGCGCTCGGGGGCCTTTGATGTAAATGGAAATAGCTGGTTGAGAGAAATATGGTGGAAAGTCTCGCGGCCTGTGTTTACAGCGAGCCAGATGGCTCTAAACAAGCTGGGGGAGAAGACACAAATACGCTTTTCTCAGAAGGGCTTAATGTAGAGGACTGTTTTGGAAGACACCGGTGCAGCTTTGTGGTTTTGGGAACTTTTCCAAGTCACACCTGCACTGGACAGTGTGACAGTCAGACAGAGCGGGACTGAAAATTACCGTGCAAGATGGTTGTCAGCTGAAAGGATTTACAGCATACGTGCTGAAATATTGTATTCTTCATCCCAAATGTACAACAAAAAGTGCTTGCAAAGTGTGTGTCCACATGGATGTGTGTCATTGTGTTTGTGTGTGTTTTTAAGTGGGTGTGACTAGACAAATGAATGAGTGTATTATTATTGTTATGGCACTTGCTTTAAGCCCCGGGCGTAATGAATCACATAACCGATTTAAAGTGAATTGCATATTTATGCAGTGCTTTAAATGCTCAGGGTTTGTGTCTAAGTGGCCCTTCCAGACACGATTAAGTCCCCCCTCACATTGCTATTGTTAGACTCCGGCTGGTTTATCTTGACGCTTTGTGCAAAGCGGAGACAAACAGGTTTTCAGCTTTGTGACCATGCTTTTCTTTCAGATATTCTATTTTATTTAGCATGAACTCATAAAGGAATAATGAGCCAAATGAACCACATTTGGAGACGTTGCTTTCACTGGACAACATCATCTTCATCTCATTTAATGCGTATTTGTTACAGTATATTTAGAGAATTGCATAACGATTATCCAATGCAGTGTATCACAGCATTTACAGCTACTGCTAATTTCCCACCTGCATCCCCCGAACCTGCAGCAAGCCTCTTTAAATCTCCCACTGCCGTCATGTTGTCTGTCAGACATTGCGAGCAAGCGCTCGTGCTCAGACAGTGAAGTCTGCGTTGTGCGTTTTGATGAGCTAACGCCGCTGTAGATTTTATTTTCTCCCCTGTATTTATATGCTTTGCTGGAAAAAAGGGTAATGGGATGTTTGGAGGGACACATGGCGGAGAGGAATCGTGTAATTTGTCAGATCCCCTGTGCGTGTGCGTGCTTCTGAATGTATGTGTGTGCATGTCGTTTTGGCTTGACAGCCAGACGGACCTTTTCGGAGAGGATTTTCCGACAAGTTTTAGGCCCCCGGGCCAACTGTAAAACCAGTCCTGGCGTCGTGTTTAGCGCGAGTGTGTCTTAATTTTGTGTTATGTCCTGTTGGATTTGGGAAACTGGTCACTATGGGAACGAACTCTCACTCCAGGTGGTGTGTAATGGAATGTGGTCCCTCTGGGCAGTTTGTGTGCGTGTGTGTGTGTGTGTGTGTGTGTGTGGCATACCTGTGTTTTTCTTTTTCCAGTGTTTTCCACTCAAATGTACTTTGTACGAAACAAAAGGACAGAGAGGATTGGTTTGGTTCATTTGGCACAGGGTAGTTAAGAACTTGACTTTAGTGTGTGTGTGTGTGTGTGTGTGTGTGTGTGTGTGTGTGTGTGTGTGTGTGTGTGAGAGGCAGAGAGAGAGAGAGAGAGAGTTGATTGTTGTTGCATGCCCTGCCCAGTGCTCACTTATAAACTCAATGCCCTCACACAGTAGGGCATGAGGAGGCAGAAGGAGGAAGGGAGGGAGGAAGAAGCGGAGTGGAAATAAAACGACAGAATGGAGGAAGGTAAATAAAAGGGGGAGAGACAGAAAGAAAGAAGGAGGGATAGAGAGAGTGCGAGAATCAGACGCTGCATGTCTGGTCGTGTCTGCCGCCATGCATTCCGGGCGAGGCCACTTCCTCTATGCGATGACCCTAGCCACCCCTGCGCTGCTGACTTGGTCTGGTCCTCCAGTTTCAGGGAAGGCTGTTGGGACTGGCCCACTTAGGGCAACACGGGGAAGGGTGGAGGGAGAAACGAGTGGGCAAAACTTTGCAGAATACTGCGTCTGTCTTTGCATGTAAGACTGTGTGAAAGTGGATGTGTGTGTGTGTGTGTGTGTGTGTGTGAACAGCAGCTGTGAAGAGGAGAGCGCTTGCAGAATTTTCCAGAGAGAGAAAGAAAAGAGAGCTTTTCCAGGGATGAAATTCTTGGCTCTCTTGAAGCTCAGGGTACAGCTGGAGCACTTCTTCCTCCCTCCGCCCTCATTCCCTCCTCCTTTCCGACCTCCTTCACTTCCTCCCTTGCTTCCCTGTCTCTCCTTCCCTTCGCATTTATATCTTGTAGTATTTTTTTTTTTCTTTTTTTACTCTCAGAACACCAACTCTAAACACGAGAGCCCTCTAAACACGTTGAACCTTCTCCACATGCTGCTTGTGCTGCTTCTCTAATTAGATTCATTTAGGTTGCATGAAAACCTTTTTGATCACGCTGGGCTGCTGTAGATGCATGCGCTGATGGGATCAAGCAGCATTTAAAAGGGAATAAAGGAAACGTCCCTCGGTTCCTCCTGCACAGCTGCATAGAATACACATGTGCTTGTTTACATCATGTGTGTTTAGATTTCACAGGGAAGCCCCTCTTTTTTTCCCTTCTGCTCTGTTCTGATTGGATGGGGGGAAAGTGTGTGTCGGTCAATGGGAGGGCCTAACCGTGGAGGTCGAGGAGTGATCGGAGGGACTGGCAGAGAAAAGGTCTGGTGGTTTGAGATACCTGGGTGCCTCTCCTTGCTTCCCTCCCTCTCGCATGCAAACACAATCTCCACCAAATCTGCACTTCCTCTCTTGTCTGATCACCCAACAGCCGTAGGACATGCACACACGCTACCATGCACACACACTCATATAAACACACACACAAACGATGGAATTCAGATCTGGGGAGTCGGGGGGGAAAGTCCCTGCTAATCTAGGACTTCCAGTCTCGCTTTTGCCTTTCTTTCCACTGACATTCACACGACTTCTCCTCTCTCCTCCTCTCTCCTCCCTTCCTCTCTTTCTCCCTACACACACTTTCTCTGCTCTTTGTGGTGGACACAAGCTGAGCGCTGTTCAGACTGTGACTCATATGCGAGGAATGCCCCGCATTAACATGTGGAGAGATAGGAGGGGGAAAGCGAGGGGAGGGGGACGGGAGAGGAGCACAGCTGGGTACAGATGCAGCAGGTTGTGCACAGAAGGGAAAAAATGAGTAAAAATGAGTAAAAGCGTCGCTGCTCCGATAGTGGGTCAAAGTTTGAGAATTTTGTTGTGTCTTGAGGATCGAAGGGAGTGAGAGAACGGAGGAAGACTCTTACCCTCCGGCTCTGTTTACACACCAACAGCTGTTGCACTTCTTTGCTCTCTCTCTCGCTCTCTCCTTCTAGACATGTAGAGTTGATTAGCGAATGGATACAATGAGTCATCAGTGTCTGGATCGGGTATATTTGCGTGTGCACATGAATGCGTGCACATGTGTGCCAGGCGTCTACGCACGCGTGTGTGCGTGCGTGCATGAGGAGTGATAAGTGGAGTGTGTTGCTTTATGCGGTGTGTATCGCAGGGTTACCGATCCCAAAACAATTATATCTGCAAGACCAAGAATAGCCTCATGGGATAACACTGGAGCAGAGTGTGTGTGTGTGTGTGTGTGTGTCTCCTGTTTAGCCGTATGTTGTTTGTGCCAAGGTGACCGTGATTTCTGTCAGTGTAAACTGTTTCGATGTCAGTGTGTTCCACAAGTCAGGTGTGTGTGTGTGTGTCCATGTCAGCTTGACATCTTAAAGAGTTTATGCACATATGCTCAGGTGTTAATCTGGGCACTTGTCTGCGGCTTTGAAATTTGTTTGTCTTGGTTTATGTGAGCCACGTACATCTGTGTCTCTGTGTGTGTGCGTTAAGATGTTGAGAACAAAGCACGGCTGGGCTCAGTGTCCCTCCAGACGTTACGTTGCTCTCCTCTGGAGCAGACCCAGCAGCAGAAGTAGGTCGGCCGACAGCGCCGCTCCTTTGGGTGGGGGAGAAGCGGAGAAAGATCTGGGCTGGGTGGAGGTCTGGGCTGGCACCCAGGCTACGGGCGGAACAGCAGACAGATCTTGCCTTGTACACTCAAGGATAGTTTACACAGCGATCAGGACAGGATAAGATGTAGATGTTAACATCTTATTCTAAGACTCGCTTTGAAATGAGTTGAGTTTTTTATTTGTAAATGAGAAGCAAAGTTTAGAGGAAAATCCAGTTTCACTCTTGGTCAGTCGCTCTGGATGCTAGGTGATTTTTTTCAGTCATTTTATAACCCGGGTGTTGTGTGTCGAGCTAATGATGATCCTAATTTGTTAAGTCTTTTCCATTAAATGGATGTATTACATTTCGGAACAAATCTCTCCGTTTGGAATAAAATCATTTTGAAAAATTCCAAAAAGAAAGAAGAGTTTGATTCATAACAGCTCGCACATGTTTCCCGCTGCTCTGGGGCTTTTTGGGTGTTAAACACTTAGATCGCGGCTGCCGTCTTGGACAGTTTCCCCCTTGTAAAAAAGCTGCGCGCTTCAGCTGATTGGGACTAACCTGGACACGTAAAGGTTACGCAGAATAACCTTAAAGTCGTAAATAAAGTTTAACAGACGCCAACGTTCCTCAATAGTGTTTCATAAGAGCTGGAGGGATCGCCGGGAGATTGGCAGCTCCATGTTACAGGAAACATTTTTGACTTGGACTATAAATCAAGCACCACACAAGCACTTGAAATATTTGAAATTTTAGATTTATGAAGTGTTTATTCCAAAATTATGTCCAGCGACGTAAGAAATACACCTGCTGTTTGGAGAGGATTGAAAGCACATAATGATGCTGCTGGAAACAGAGATCTTCAGCTGGAGATGTCACTGTTATTGACGGTATGTCGAGACAGCAGGCGTGTTGGGTGAGAAATTAGTATATTTTTGTGTTTTCATTGCCAAATAGATATTTATGGCATGAACTGACCCTGAATCACAGAAAAAATACATCTTAAAATCAAATAATTTAAGGTAGACAGGTTACTTCTGTACATTTTATGATAGAGATAGTCGAGAGGCTGCAGAAGCAGAAGACGGTTACAATGGAATTCAATCCCCTCGCCAGCCAGGGACGAGGATCACAACTGCTGCTGCTACCTCTGGGCACGCAACCAGGGATGGAACTGAAGACTTTAGCACACAGGTCTGGCAGTTCTGTTTGGCAGCATCCTCCCAACCATCAGGCACCCATACAACGGTCGGCTGCACAAGCAAGAGTGGAAAGTTGTTTCAAAAGGCTTAATAGTTTCGCTTTTTCATAATCTGTACGGAGGAGAGCTCGCTTAATTTGAAATACGAGCCCCAGCCAGCGGGTTAGCAAACACTGGTTTTACAAGCCTCACAGCGACTGTTTCTTCTTCTGCTCTGTAATATGCTGATGAACTCACAGTCCCATCAGCTGGCCTCGCTGAGAATGCTCTCTGTTTGTTCTCTATGGCACGGTTATGCAACTTTGCAGCTTGGAGGCTAAAAGTCAAGGGGCTCACTCGTCCCGAGGAATGCGCTTACACGTACCTGCGCACACACGCGCACATCATGCACATACAGTAAGACCCAGTGTTCAAACGCAGCAACTTTCCAGCTTATGATTTACATTCCACAGCAAATCTGCAGCCCGCTCAAATTACAGACTGTCGCACAGGACGCAGAGTCAGGATCAGAGGTGTGGGTGTGTGTTTCTTTATGCACATGTGCATGGATGTTTGTTGCACGCGCATCAGCTGTGTGTGCATGTGTGTTTATGCTAGTTTCTGCGTCACTCCGCAGAGTGCTGGGTGTCGTTACCGAGGGCAGGGCGGCGCAGGAAGTCCTGACTTCCTCCTCCATCACAGAGCCTCACCCTGCCCATGGCGAAGAGGTCCGTCGGACTTGACTCACCGGAGATGGGCCAAAGGGCTCTGTGATGTGTGTATTTGTTTGTGTGTGTGTGTGTATGAGTCTGTAGCGTCACATGTTTCACACCAGTCCGGGATGTGTGTACATCATACACTGTGCTATTTTGAAGTTGTCTCCCATATTTCCTGCAACAGCAGGGCTCTCTCTCTTCCTCCTCTGTTTCTTTTTTTATCCTCTCTCCCTTCCACTCTCTGTTTCACTACACTTCCCAGCATGCTCCACAGTCTTTTTCTCCCTCTGTCTCTCTTTCTCTGGCTCCCTCTCTCCCTCAGAGCTTCTAGTAGCTATATCAGCCGACTTAAAGATCTATGGGGACTTGTTTCATATTTATATCTTAGATATGAGAATAGGCCATACTCTACAGTGTGTGTGTCATCGTATGCATGTGTGTGTGTGTGTGTGTGTGTGTGTGTGTGTGTGCGCGCGTGCATTGGCCCAGCAGCAGAGGAAGCTGTCGTGGGAGTGTCTTGCTCTTGGAGCTCCGAGGACAGATAACATTACCCTGCTGATGCTTACATAACTTCCAGGCAACGCCACGTCACAACTGACCCAGACACACACACACACATGCACACGCACACACACACGTACATACACACACATACACACGCACGCACACAGGAATACAAATGCCCATCTAGATCGGACAGCTGCCTCCATGGGGCTCTGATGGGGTATACAGATTGTGTGTGTGTGTGTGTGTGTGTGTGTGTGTGTGTATATTTTAAAGAGAAAATGACACATTTTTTTTAAAGTCCATCTATTTTGTTTATTATCTGTGTGCTTTCGTGAAATCCATCTGAGTCTGGTTGTTTCATATGTATGTCAGCTCACAAACAGGCTCCTTTGGTCTGATATCAACACCACACACACACACACACACACACACACACACGCACACTTTCCCAAGAGGGCCCGCGTTTCCTTTCAATATGGTGACCACATGTGCAGGGCCGAGATGAAGGGAAGGAGAGAAAGTGTTTCCCCTCTCTCTAAAAGCTGAATTCTGCTTCAGCTCGATGGACAGAGCACAAACACACAGTTGCCGTCCAGTCGTCCCGCTCGCTGTCAGCACGCTCGATCGATACATGAACATGAGTTTATAGGCAGCGTGCATGAGTTAGTGCATTATCATGGGTGTAAATAACTGGCCGTGCTCGAGACCAGGACCCTCTGTGTGTTTGAATGTGTGTGTTGTGCTTCGGGGGCCCCGTCGCAGCTGTCTTTGACAGCTGTATTAGGGAAACATCTGATGAAATATTGCATCATCTCCTCTGTCTGTGTACGCATGTGAATGTATATACAGGCAGCTGTTTTTTTTTTTTTTTTTATGAGTCAGTGTAGAAGAGTTGAGATTTGACATGCTGGTCTGGGAATATGAGTGTGTGTGTGGTAAAGTATAAGACAGGATGTTTACCGTGGGCATGTGTGTGTATTTCTTGTGTAAATCTTTGGTGACAAAAGTTAAACTCTCTGAGGTGACTCTTAAATATTGAGTGTGAGTGTGTGTGAGATTAGCACGAAGATCTGATTGCTGTGTTTTCCCCTTCAACACCTGTGCGTCTTCCTCTTTGCTCCTCCCTCTTGAATTGCAGCAAGCCAAATGTGCACGGCGCAATAAACTTCAACACACACACACGTAGATACCTGTGGAGCAGGTATTCATATTCATAGTAAATGTCCAGCATGTGCCAGCAGAGAGGCTTTCATCCACAGCCCTCCTCCTCCTCCTCCTCCTCCTCCCCCTCTGTGTCATTGTTGTGTCTTGCCTATATTTGTTCCAGTAGTTTGTCATCATTCCTGTGGTCCCCTCGGTCTCTTTGGACAGCGCCTCGCGAATATGTGCACACGTCACTGACCCCCAAATGAACGCACATCTGACCACAGACCTCGCATTTATTTCAGTGAGCCTGGCACCGGGAATGTTAAGTCATAGATGTGGTGATGAGCAACTGTGGCGCGCTGAGGTTCGACAGATAGCGGACGTGAGGTGCTTCAGAGTGAATTTAAGGTGGTATGTGTAGCATTCGTTAAGACTGTTAGCATGAATATAGAAAATATGCATTGATAGAAGAGCAGGAAATCTGCAGGACAGTTGCTCATGATGCACAAACTGAGCTGAAGTTGATGATGATAATTATTAATTGATTATAGGAAGGTGTTTAAATCATTATCACAATATTCTTGAGACTATTTTTTCTGATATCTATGCAGACAAATCCCATAATCTAGTCAATGTTTTACTGAAAATACTCCATTCATTTGGCTCTTTAATTTAGCAGGAGAATCTTGTCAGAGCTCATATGCTTTTTTTATTTCTGGTGTGACCCCGCTAATAATCTTTACTGTGGCCACATTTATCTTTGGCAAGTTCCAGTTCCTTATCTGGCAGCTCTACCAACTCCTTGATTTTAAGTGTACTGAAAATGAGCCCCCGGCGGCCTCTCGGAGGGCCAGATTACACACGCTAATGCCCTTCAGTCGCTCAGGTGCTACAGTGATTTCATCCCACATGCAGGATATGACCTCATAAGCGACCTCTGACCTGAACTCTCTGGCAGTCGGAAGCGGAAGAAGCGACAGATGGAAGATGAGAAGGCGGGAGAGTGAAGGGGAGCGGGGTTTGTTAGCTGTGTTGTCTGGGATTCCAGCAGGATTAGGCAGAGGAAGTCGTGACTCTATTTGTGGTGCTCAAAGGGCAAAGCTGGAGGCAAGACCGGAGAGTGACGTTACCACAGTGCGGCTCACGGACCACACGCGCGCACACCCGCACACACTCAGCGACAAGCGCTCGAATACACACGTTCAGCTGCTTGTTTATCCTGAGCGCGCCTAAATGGCAAACGCTCCACTGCCATATGACTTACAGCAGTGTGTGTGTGTGTGTGTTTGTGAGTGTGTGTGTGTGTGTGTGTGTGTGAACAGTAGCAGGACAAAGACTGTCTTGTATTTTGGGGAGGGGGGTAGTTGGGCCTGTTGGGTCCGGTGCTGGGGGCCAGGGATGGGAATGCTCACTCTGTGTGTGTGTGTGTGTGTGAGTGTGAGTGTGAGCAGAGGAATGCTGCTGTTTGCTGAGTGAAGAGCACAGAGGCAGCAGAGACTGTCCAAACACACCTCTGTTTGTCAAGACTGTGTGTGTGTGTGCGTGCGCGTGTGCGTCTTAGAGAGGGCCACTGGGACAGAGTGTGTATGTGGGACAGTGTGTGAGCGACAGGGAAAGTGTGTTATGAGCGGTGATGGAAAGAGGGTCAGAGGAGCTCTGTGTGTGCGTGTGTGTGTGTGTGTGTGTGTGTGTGTGTGTGTGTGTGTTTTCTCCCCATGCTATGACCTTCTACAATCAATGAGGACTTTCATATCCCCTCCTAGTCTCCATGGTTGGGGAGCAGACAGGACTGAAAGAAGTCTGTCTGTTCATACCTGTGACCTACTCACACACACACACACACACACACACACACACACACAAGCCCACACTGCATACCTTGCTCTGGTCATATGTGTGTGTTTACTGTACTGTTACCTGTTTGTTTGGCCGATGAGAGGTCAGGAAAGTGGGTGAGGGATGGAAGGAGAGAGGTAGAGGATTTCAGGAGGGTGATGGGGGGGGGGGTGAGTGTGACTGAGCGAAATAAGAAAGGGTGAAGTAAGAAAGGGAGGAAAGGATGGAGTGAGTAACACTTGAAGAAAGGAGGGAGCGAAGGATGTGAGTAATGGGCGAAGGAAAGGAAAAAGAGGGAGGATCATGCCGGAGGGATTCCTGAAAATGGGGATGGAAGGATGGAGGAAGAGGGGAAAATGAGTGTGAAAAAGACGGAAAGAAAAGCAGCAGAGTAGTTAAAAAAGTGAGACAGAAGAATGTAACGCTGTGAAAAGTATTTATACTAGCATACGTTTTCTGTAGATGTGCTGGTATGTGTTTATAATTTGGGTGAAATGCCCCTTTAAACATGGTTTCCCAGTATTTAACTGACATGTGACAGGTGTTTACATGCACAGGATCTATCGGTGTGTTTCAGGTAGTAAGAGCCTCCGTGTGTGTGTGTGTGTGTGTGTGTGTGCGCGCGGAGTGATTTATTCGGAGGCCGGGTCTGCCTCCAGCTGTCCCAATGGGGGGCTTCCCAATGACTTTCCCAGCCGTGGACCTCCATCAGAGAGGCAGAGGAAGAGAGAGACTTTTTTTTTTTGGTGGGGGGGGTTATGGTTAGCGGAAAAGTCAACATCATTTTCAATCTGCTAATTCTATTAAATTTTCTTGCCTCCCCCTGAAAAGCAGTGGGGTTTTTTTTTTCGGCCGTGTTGCCCCCGTGTGCTGTACTTCCATCCATCACGATGCAGACGTCGCCGTCTCCAGGAGCCAGAAATGAGAGGCAAAGACCGGCTTACGTTCTCATTTATCTTTGTATACTTTTTGAGGTCGTGCGAGCGGAGCTGAAAGAAACAAAATGTTCCAATTCGAGCAGCCGCTTGATCACGCGCACGGGACACAAAGCAAAGTCTTCTCCTCAAGTTTTCAGTCTAAAGTGAAGCCACTGATGTAAACATAAAGGCTGATTCTGTGGAATAAAAGGCATTTTGCACTGGCCTGCCCCTCAGTGTGTGTGGCTGTTTGTCCCTGCATGTCTGCTGCTGATTGACGGATGTAAATGAGAATTTACTTTAGCATTAGCTGCCTGCTTAAATAAATAACTCTCCTCCTCCTCCCTTGCAGGTCCTGCTGAGGTTCCCATGATGTCCCCGAATGGGTCAATCCCCCCCATTCACGTACCCCCAGGATACATCTCACAGGTTAGTTTTTCCTCTGTCTGGGTGTTTTTCTTTTATTTTTGTGGCTCATCATCTGTTTGTGTGGGAGAGTTTCAGTCAAAATAACAGGCAGACGCAGAAGGAGGCCAACACAGTGTGCGACTGCATTTAATTAGCCAGTGGTTTCTTTTCTGAAAAAAAAAAAAAAAGGTTTCTTATGCCATCATGTGATCTAATATTGACTCAGAGAATCGTATTTTTCTCAGTAACAAGTAAGATACAAAGTAGAAAAACTTGCCATAATTTAACGTGTTTCCAAGGCAAATACATTCAGTATTTCTTAATTAGGTGTCAGCGCACTGGTGCCATTTGAGCAGCCCGTCTTGTGGTTTGTTTCAACACACTTGTGCTTGTTTCTGGAAAATTCCTCAAGCGCACCAAGGATAATGAAATCAAAAATTATGTATGTGCAGCCAAAAATGGTTGCACTGCGGGTTGTGCAGCACGAGGGGTTTGAAGCGACGCCGCACGTTCCTGCAGAGGCCCGGCGGGTAGACTTACAGCTTTTTGACTTGTGCGGTGTTTGTCTTTGATAAGCAGCATCAGACGCGGGCGAGGCGGTCATCATTAAGGAATGGCGAGCATTAATACGATGGAGGTCAGGCTATTTGTGGAGAGCTTGTGCGCATCTAACCACACTGAAAGCATGCACCAGGCATTACGCCCATCCTGGCTGTTGTAGAAAGAGTAGCAACCAAGGCAGCCTCCTCCACCAGCAGAGCACCGAGCAGGAATGTGCTGAATTTTGGATGTCTGGGCGCAATTGTTTTTCTGACTCTCTCGTGTGTGTGTGTGTGTGTGTGTGTGTGTGTGAGAGAGAGTGTGTGTCCTCACAAGAACAGATCGGTGAGAAAGATCTCCCACAGTGAAGATTTTAAATGCGCTCTTGTAAGAATGCAAAGTTTGACATTAAGTTCGGTTTGCCACGTTAGTCGTGTGGAGGGGTCAAAGGTTAGTGAATCAACACAAGCCTGTCCTCACAAGTATAGCGTTACTGTTTCATCTGCGGTCTGCGTGTGGTGGGATTGTGTTCCCATGCCAATGGAAGTCAGGTCATTGGCTCACCGTGGGTGTGTGTTTGTGTTTGCATGCATGTGGGTGTGTGTGTTAGCAGGGACCGGGCCAAGTGAGAGCGGGAAACAGTGTCACTCTTACATAAACACGGCTGATAGCGGAGACAGGCACTGGGTGGGTAGGTTTTTGTGGGGTGAAGGGGTGGAAGGAGGGATGCATGGAGAAAGAGCGCTGCGGTGGTGGAAGTATTGACAGATGGATTTTGCACGTGTGTGCATGTCCTCGGTGGTTTGTGCTAATGACTGCATTGTGATGGTGGGTGTGTGTGTGTGCACATGTGCTTGCATACTTGTGTGTTTTTTCCAGTTTGTGTTATTTGGAATATGTGTGTGTGTGTCTCCTTGCCAGTAAATGTTGCGTGGGCATGTAGGTCAGATCCACATGTACTCATGCAGGGACTTTGCCCTTGTTTTCCTGTCAACACTCTGTTTTTCTCCTCTGCAGCAGAGGAGGGGATGATGGGGCAGATGGGGGGCCTCCTCTCTCCTCCTCTTCTTCTCCCCCTCTGTGTTTTTCTCACTCGGATTAGTTCTGTAACCCTCTTCCTCCCCTCATGACCCTCTTTAATACCCCCTCTTCTTTCTCTCTGTCTGTCGTATTCTGGCACTGAGTGTGTTGCCTCTCAATGTGTGTGTGGGGGTTTGGGGGTTGGGGGTTGTTATTTGGTGTGTGCATGACTCTGTGTGTGTGTGTGTGTTGTTGTTGTTGTTGTTGTTAGAAACCAGCAGATGACTTCCCCTCTCTGCAGGGAGTGTGTGTTTGCTCTCTGCTTGGAATGCAGGCCTGTGAAAGTGTCTGAATAGCTGGAATGTGCGTGTGTGTGTGTGTGTGTGTGTGTGTGTGTGTGTGTGTGTGTGTCCATGAATGTGAAAGTGCATACATGTATGGAATCTATGTTAATTTGAGGCGGTTGTTTGAAACTGGTTGTCATTGAAATCTGCAGACCATCTGATGACAACATTGCAGCGCTTGTTTTCACCACTTAAAGGGCCAACGCATCCTGTTAACACAATGCCTCACTTGTTAAAGAAATTATGCCGCTCATTCCCTTATTAGATATCCACCAATCAACAAGCCGGCCACCTGCCTCTCACAAAACAATTGACAGTATCGTTTTGTACGAGCAGGTGCTCCTTTGAATCTTTAAATAGCTGTAAAAACCAAAGGATTTTAGAATTTTAAAGGACTAGTTTGACAATTTGGGAAATAATCTGATCTAGTATGAAGCTGCTTTTCTTTTATTCCTCCTTGTTTATTCTCGCTGTTGTTGCTGTCTGTAACAATGTCATTTCCCCAGCATGGGACCAGTAGTTATATCTTATCTTAGCTTAGCATCCTAGCCTAGCTTAACAGCTGGAAACAGGGGGAAACGGCTAGCCTGGAGTTGTCTAATAAACCTCATGGTGACCACAGCAGTCATTCAGTTTTTGCACATGTTAAAAAATCAAGACTTCACATGTTAATTAGTGAGCCGTAGAGGTGCTGGTGTGCTCATTTTGTTGCGCTTGGTTAGAAGGAGGCCAGCTGTTTCCCCCTTTTTTCAGTCTTCATGCTAAGTTAAGCTAATTGGCTGCTGGTTTTAGCATAATATTTACAGAAATGAGAGTGTTATCAAGCCTCTCATCTAAGTCAATAGGCATATTTCCCAATATGTTGAGCTACTCCTTTAAGCCATATTAGACATTTTATACACAGAAAAAGCTGTGATTTCACTCATATGTAGAAAACTGCTACTGCTGCTAATTATTGATGTACCAAATGCCTCACTGAAGCCTCCGCTCGGCAGTGTGTGCAGCCATCGCAGACTGTGCGCTCTCTGCTGAACCTCACATGCTTTGTGGGAACTGAAGTTTGCTCAAACACACACATCACGCTGCCATTTGCAGCTGTCAGCGGGCAGCGTTTCCAGGTGGACTGTTAACTGTGAAATTCCAGAGACGTGTTTTTGTTCCTCTTAACACTCACCTCCCTGTCTCTTCTCAGGTGCTGGAGGATACCACAGGGGTCCGCCGGGTGGTGGTGACCCCCCAGTCTCCGGAGTGCTACCCTCCCTCATACTCTCCAGCCCTCTCCCCCACGCACCACCTGACCCCTTATCTGGCTCACCCTCACTTCATCCCCAACTCTCACTCTTTCTACCCCCCTGTCAGTCCCGGGGAGCTGCCCCCCCACCAGTACTACCAGCACCACCTTCCCCCCATGTACGGCGATCCAGGTACTGACATGCTGACTGGACTTTATGCTGCTGCCAACAGATCAAGGGTTTTATGTGGAATTAAAAATCCAATTATTAATCCAATTAAAAATGCGCTTTGTGCAGATTTTTCGCCTGACATAAGTTCTCTTCTCTTCTTTCATCTGCTCTCCTCTCCTTCAGAAATCATCCCGGTTTATGGGATGTCTAACTACATAGGCAGGGAGGAGACGTACAGTAAGCCACAGCCCAAAAAGATAAAGGAACAGAGACAACTAGAGCGACAGAACCGACTCAACTCCCCTCCCTCCACTCTCTATAAGGGCAGCCTGGGGCCAGCACACAACGGATACAGGTGACCATGCAGCTTCTGTGGCCCTCTGAGACCTTTGACCCCATGATCGATTGTCTTTTTTTGCAGGTTGAATGATGAACTACTGTTTGAAGAATACTGGCTATGATCTGACTATTAAGTGTTGAGCATATAACAAAAATACAGCCCTGATTCCAGAAAGGTTTGACGACTTGCTGATCCTTTTTAAGGGAAATTCTACAGTGTGGAATACAGATTTTAACTTTGGGGAAAAAAGCCCCAGTATTGATCGGTACTCTGTATCTGCAGATGCTCTGAACTGAGTTATGAGGCTAGAAAAAGTTGTATCAGTGCGTCCCCAGTTTATTTCTAAACCTCACTAACAACTCAAGTGGTCATTCGCTGCGGTCAGAGCTATTCCTGGGTACAAGTAGGGACGGAGATTTCAAAGTTTGGGCTCGCACGATTGCATTTTTTCCCCTGTAACTAACATTAAACGCTGTTGCCTTTTCGTCCGTGATGCAGCAACAAATCACACGCCCCGTCGCTCGGGTCAGTGGGGTCGGGGGGCGGCGTCAGCAGTCCAGGAGGGAAGAAGCCAGAGAGACGCCTCCGCAGCAGTCCACGAAACAGTGAACCAGAGACACACACACAAGGTAGGACACACACACCAAGCATTGAGAGAGACTGGCACACAGCGTTGATAAGCCGCAACAGCGGTTCACAGTTGAACGTTTTCCTTTCCAGACAGCATACATTGATTTTGGTTGTTTTTTTTGCTTTTAAGCATCAAGTAACACATTGAGTAAGAGCTTCACACTGGACGCAGATTCGCGGCTACACACAAACCTGCACAGAAGACACACACACACACAGGGACAGAGCTTAAATATGGACTATAACACAATGTGCCTTTCAACCCCAAAACCAGCATAAAGGAGACAAACTCGAACATCTGTGTGTTTCTTTAAATTTACATGCCCGCAAGTCTGAAAGCATCACTGCGAGGCCTTTTGTTGCATATCTCAACATGCAACAAAAGCAGCTCATATCTCTTTGTGGAAGAATAACTTCTATCCTCGCTGACCTCTCTCTCTCCGTCTCTGTGTGGCTGGCTTTGTCCTCTTCAACCTCGGTGCCCCTCTGCATTCAAGCGGGCCAGATAAAACACACCTTTCGTTCCTCTCTTTCTCTCTTTCTTTTTTTTCTCACAGAATGTCACCAAAAAAAAAAAAAAAAAATGAATGGATGTATGCAGCCTCGCTGAGGTGAAGCGATCCGGGGGTGGGGGATGAGGTGGGACGGTGGGGAAGGGAGCAAGAGAGGTTGTCTGAGTACCCACATAGCTGAACCCGTCCCTGAGCGCTATCGTTTTACCCTCGCTACAATACCGGCCTTGTTGGTGAAGGCTGAGCCACTGGTGGGGGGGGGTGGGTGAGCGAGAGGGGGCACAGGAGGGGGAGAGGGGAGTCACATACCTGTAGAGTCCCGCTTGAGATGAAGGAAACCTTTGAGCTCTGAGATTTAGACACCACAGCTCAGCCTTATCGCACACGCACACACGAAGAACTGCACATGTGCGAAGCCGTGAGGGCGCACACACACTTACTGTTCCTCTTCAATGACTTAAATGTCTTTGACACGTCTCATATGCGTCTGAGTTATTAAAAAGAGGACAGTGTCTCATTTATGCACACGGGGTTATCTGCAGAGGTGATGACAGAAAAACATAAGGAAACACATAAATAAACTCATCCAGTCCCACGCTGGAGCTGTCAAACTCTTCTTTAAATTTACGGTCCTCATAAAACTTTGCTGTAGTCCCTCACAGCTTGCTGCCAGATCAGAGGGATATTCAGTCTGGGTCAGGTGTTTCCCACATTCCATGAGATCGACGTAAAATGTGAACATAATTCAAATGATCCTATGACCTACATAGAAAGAAAGTCCAGAAGAAGTAGCCGTTTTGTTCGAATGTGATGTTATTTTTGTGATGACGGAAGCGTTACATGTACAGAATACTGCGTGAACATAGTTTATCATAGTAGTGTCTATCTATCAGCGTAGTGTCTTGAGAGGGGACCCCTATTAACTGTTACACCGCTGAACGGCACTCTGGGTACAGCTCGCTAAAGTACGTTCAAAGATAGAAGAAGAAAGGCCAGAGAGACCAGAGATGTTACATTGCTACAAAGCGTTGTAAGTTTGAACGCTGTTTTTCCTGGAAATAGCCTGGTCCCAAACTGCCAAACAGCCTGTTTCCATATCTTTAGCTGTTAGCCAGCTGCTACTTTTGCTTGAAATGCCCAACGCTAATTGTGTCCTGAGCATCACCGTTCAATAAGTTTGCCATTTTATTTGCTTAACTGCTCCGGATGCAGTGTTCCACCACAAGTCGCACCGTGGCGCGTGTATGTATGTATAATCTGGGTCTTATCTGTAGACACTGAATGGGGCTTTGACTTCACTGAGGCCATTGATGTCCAGATGACATGTGTACGCTAGCATTGTTAGGGGAGGCAGCTGTGTCGCCATAGGTGTATTGCTCACGACCCAAAGGAAGTGCAATGAGTATGAAGTTTGTATGAGTGGCTCTCGAGCAGCAGCAAGCAATCGGCCCGCTCTGAACGGGCCTTATGGAAGCTCTGGAAGGGTGTGTTTGATTGGTTGTTTCACCCAGATCATCAGCGACAATACATATTTTCTTGCCTACCTGCTGCAGCATTTTTCCATGCCGTATTAAAACCGTTCACTAGAACTGAGACTGTTAGTTGAAGATGAACTGACTACTAACTAATTTGTAAGTTAAACCAAATGCTCTTTATTTCCGGCTTCTCAGATGGGAGTATTTACCACTTTTCTGTTTTTCATATGATTGTAAATTCAGCATCTTCGCAGCAATCTGAAGATGTTTGGACATATTATTGACTAACAATTCATCAATTAACCAAAAAGTAATTGACAGATGAATAAGTAATGAAAATAATCATTAGCTGCAGCCCTGCTGTTCACTGCAAGGTCTGTAAGTTATCGACATTCACATCATTCTAGAATTAATTGCTTTGGGGTGGAGGCAGACTTATTGCACTCTTTCTGAGACAGATGTCGACTAACATGCACACAAAACGACAAATACCAGCATGACTAGATACCATTAGATAGAATGAGAAAACGCACCGTAAATACTCATATGCTGTATTTCAGTGAGCATCATTGCTCGCACACTCAAAAGCATTTAAACCTGCACAAACACACTCATTGACGGTCCAGTGTGTGTGCAAGTCCGAACATCTGCAAATGCAAAACACACATACAGAAGAGGCGGTGTTTGACTGCACTGCAGTGGGAGAGACTGCACTGCTTCTTAGAGTACACACACACACACACACACACACACACACACAGCAGGCTGACACATAACAGAGAAGATGAGTGCCAAAGCAGGAAAAGGAAAGTGAGGTCGGCACTGTATGACTTCCACAGCTTCATGCAGTGCTCAAGCAGCAGTAACACACATGACGGACAGGAGCATGTCAACATGTCGTCGGTTGTCTGTTCTGGTCTGCCAGGGTCTCAGTACTGGGCTGGAGATCAGGCTGAGTCAGCTAGATGTACCACACAACACACACACACACACACACACACATGCACAAACACCCCGTGACTGGGCTTCCTGTAAAACAATCAGAGCATGAGGGTCCAGAGGATTGGCGGGAGGTAGGGGGGGCAAACAGAGAGAGAGGAGAGGAATGCAGGATTTGAAGGACGGATGGGAGAGGAGGGAGATGGATGGAAGGTCTGTGAGGAGGAAAAAAAATGAAGCAGAACTCCGACATCACAGGGAACGGAGAGGCGGAAAGACAGAGAGAGAGTTAAAGAGCCGAGTACAAACATTCCGACAAAGTTGCTGCTTGGCCCTGCGCATCCAAGTATGGTCCAACCCAGAATACCACACACACACACACACACACACACAGTCGCCTACGCTTTGCCCTTGATGCCCTTGCTCTGTGTGTGTGTGTGTGTGTGTGTGTGTGTGTGCGGCTATTGCCCCAGTGCCAGTAAGGCAGCAGGCTGACTTGGCGAGCACAGTGTCCATTCCCCAGTAAAGCCAGCTCTACAGGCCCTTTTCCTCAGAACTGAGCTGCATGCTGAGCAGAAACAGATGTGGGCCCCGTCCCCACTGTTCCTCCATCTTGGCTCTGCATCATCACCACCGCAGATCCTGTCTCTCACTCGGAGAAACTGGGATTTCAGCAGAAACAGATGGGCCAGCACCCTCGGCTCCTCCATCTTTGGTTCTACGTCACTGCCAAGTGCTGCGAATTGAGGAGAAACCAGATGCGCGGCGACTGCTGTGTCCACCATGTTGGCTCTGGTGAATGGGATGTGCGGAAAGCAAGCAGGGTCATAGATATTCCAGTGGTCTGCTGTCGCAGTGTGAGAACAGTGGAAAATGATGTATAACCAGCTTTCCTTTCTTTTTCCTGAAGTGCACGTTGAGACTCCTAGAAATCCCTCAAAGTTCACTTTCAGTTGCTCAGCCGTCTGAGCAACAAAAATAAGGCAAGACATTTCATGTGTCTTCACTGTTGACATAGTGAATCAAAACCAAAGACATTTCTCAAGATTTTTCTCCATTGCCAAACATAATGACAACGTGCCAAGATGGATGTTTTGAAACAAGGAAAACCCTACTGGAAGTTAATCTCCCATCGGCTTTTGGCACATTCTTCGCTTCAGACTTGATGAAACTTTGGTTTCATATTTATTTCAAATTATTTTTCCCCTGGTATTTTCATCTAATGATACAAGTTTCTCCACCCCAGAACAATTGGGCCTCCTTTTTCTGATTTTTGTCAGTTTTGAATATTATAAAACAGCAACAAATCCAGTCATCAAGATCGTACGTGACCGAGTAAAACCCCAAGTGTGCTGAAGTGAGGCGTTTAAAGCCCTCAGATCTCTTGTTAAAAAGTAACTCGGAGTGAAGCAACATGAAACTTATTGGAACGACTGTCCAATCAGGCACATTTTCTCTAAGTCGTAACTAATGGCTCCATTAGTGCTTCGTAAATCATTTAGCAAAGCCTCATAAATCAGTTATAAGCCATTAATAAGCAAAACTTTTGGGTTGCCAGGTTGGTTGGTGAGTCATTAATAGTTAACTCATCCCTTTCTCGCTTTCTAATAAGCCATTACGTCTGCGGGTAGAAATTTTCATTAATGAAGGGCTGCAGGATTTTCACTGTCATTATTAAAGGACTCTTAAATCTGTAAATGTTAATAAGTGGCTCGTTAATGGGTTGCATTTTTTAGCTAAAAAGTGTCCTGCTGGTGGAGGATGAACATCAACTAGGCAACCCAAGTGTTGTTCTTATTAATGGCACATAATTGATCTATAAAGAGTTAATAAAATATTTGTTAACCATTGATAAAACATTAGTCACTGCTCATAAACCTTTTATAAATGGTTCTTTGTTAGAAAGTGGTACCAAATAATTAAATTCCTATATAACCAGAATTGCAAGTAAAGAGTAGAAGTGCATTAAAAACATGTAAAATACAAAAAAATCTAATATTCACAAGAAATTGTAGGAAGACGGATTCACAGCTGTAGCCAAGCCAGTAGATGCAGTTTCCTGCTGGTCAAGATTGAGCACCAGAGAAGACAATTTTAGAACAATGGCGGTGGTAAACGGAGACTTATAAAAGCCCAGTGTCCGGTAATGTTTTGATGATGTCATCTTCATTAGCTCTCGTGGCCTTTGACAGTCGTGACTCAGCCCTTATATTAACATCAAACTCCTCCTGCTGTGACTGCAGTAATACGGCTGGAAAAGTGCGAACACACTCCCACCCCTCCCTCACTGGACTGTTTTGATGTGGAACGCCATGGCGATAATCTCAGCCCCCACCCCAGCCCCGCCGCACGCTCCCAACCCCTTCCCATAAACCCAAATACGGCCATGTTTGCAGGGCAAGATGGAGGGCAGCGGCGTGGAAGAGACAGTGAAATGGGAAAGAAGTGATGGACAGAGGTGAGGGAAGGAAAGAGTCAAAAAGGCGGGATGTACAGAAAGCAGAGCGAGAACAAGGGATGGCTTTACCAGCAGAGGAATGTCTTTCCCGCTGATATCATGTAACAGGACTAGCGGGATTAGAAGGGGAGGCTGTTCTCCAATCACAATGAGAACAGCAGACATTTCCCCATGACCCTTGTCATACAAGCGATAAACTCTAGCCACACTATCAAACTACAGCACCCAACCGCACTGCAGTAACCAAAACTGGGTTACATAATATCTGAAGTCCTTTCAAGTGCTCCAGCGGGGTAAAGCTGAGTTTGCTAAAACAAGGCAGGGTAATTGAATAGATGAAACGCACAAACCCCAGACATGCGGGGGCTTTCAGCACGAGCGACGCTTAAAAAGATTTTGGATTTAAAGGTTCTGCATGCAGTGTTTTATGACCAGTATCGGGCTAATTTTGAGACATTCAATGTGGCTGCTGTAAACAAAGAGAAGGGCCCTTTGCTTTTCCCATTGTGTCTCACTGGGCTGGGCTTTGTGTTGTTTTAGGAGGCTTTGTGACACAGCTGAAGTTTCTGAGAGTCACTTTCTACATGTAACACACAAAGCAGACTCACAAACTGCAGCCTCCATTGAAGAGCAGGGCTAAAGAGAAACTTGGTTTAAAAATGTGAATCACTCTTTGTGTTTCTGAATTGACTCGCGGGCCACATTAAACGGTCTCACCCCGGAGGCTGGAGGTTCCCCACCCGTCTTACCTAATGTAACGTTAGCGCCTCCTCCCCTGTGCCTGCCTGTGATGCGTAATCCGTCCCCCCTCCCAAAGCACATTCGGGCCCTCAGGTAAGGGTCCACCCACGCAGACCTCTGTTTTGCATGCATGGATCTCTTGAACCAACAGATCACGTGACCAATTTGCTTCCCCCGCCCGTGTTAGAGGACTTTTTCTAATTTAAGTAATGAAACAAGTGAAGAAAGCTCAGTTTTTGTGGTCAGATAGGACAGCTTGGTGTGGATGGGAGGTAAAAAACACCAAGACAGATGTGTTTTACATTTCATCTGCAACAATACGGACACTGACTTGGTCAATCTGTGTTTCTCATTCTCATCGTTCCATCCGTCTGCTCTTGTGTGTTTCATCTCCGTTCGCCTCTCTGTTCCACGGTCACTCTCTCCCTCTCTGCCTCCGCTGCCTGTCTGACTGAATTTGTCTTCCACTCCATCTGCCAGTCTGCAGTCACTCTCTCAAGACTTTTTTTTTTGGGCTGAGCAGGGTCGGATGGGGTCAGGGTTCTGAGAAACTCATCCCCCATAATCCCTCACTGCCTGGCCAGGTCGCTGCGCCGCTCGCGGCACGTAGACACTTACATAAACACACGCGTGCGTACGTGCACGTGCGTCCACGCTCTTCTTGGAAAAGTGGAGTTTTTGTGTCGCTTGGCAGCGGAGACGCTCATCTCTGCTCGGTGAGAGGGCCGCAGTGGACAGGGTCTCTCTGTCTCTCTCTGTCTGCGTTTACATGCACACACGAAACCCAGTTATTGAGAGAAGTCGGGATAAGGCAGAGACTCAGAGAATGCAATTACATGTGTTTATACTGAGACTTATGTATTTAGTTTCAGGCTAAATTGGACTTTGGATTGCATAATTTTGGACTCAAGGACGCATGAATAGTGATGTGTCTCCTGCACTGCTGCCTTACAGAATACTTTCTATAATCTCTCCATAGTTGCACATGCACGCCCTTATACGTGGTCAAAAATCAAGTTCCTGCTGCTGAAATCAAGCTGTATTAACCAAATTCTTCAAATCCCTTGCCCCGATTAGGAAAACTGGGTTTCTCAACATGAAGTCCAATAAATCAGATTACCGCAGAAAGACGCGAGAAACCAGGTTTTTTTTTCTTTGCATGTCTGTCTTTTCCACTCTGCGTTGGAGTTTGATTTTTGATTTTCAGTTTTTTTGTCCGTCCTCTCCTCCTTTTTCTCTCTTACGATGCCCGCCTCTCGGTCTGTCTCTAATCCCCTTTATAAGCGATCAGGCCTCTGGCCATGAGAACCAAAACTTTCACCATGACAACCACAATTTCAGGCATGTCCTAACGTCTTCTCTGCCGTGTGTGTGTGTGTGTGTGTGTGTGTGTGTGTGTGTGTGTGTTGTGTGTAGCCCAGCTGTTGAGCAGATGGAATGCTCACTATGCAGCAGATGATAATAGTGTGGAATCCAAGGTCTGTGCCCCTCTCTACCTCCATTTTCCTCTTTCCTCTCCTCCCTCCTCCTCCTCAGCTCTGTCCTCGCTCCTTCCTCTCTGTCCTCCTCTGTCTGTCCTCCCTCTCATCTCCACATCTCTCCCTTTCCTTCCAGCTGAGTGTCCGTTACTTTGCTTTGTTCTCCCTGATTAGAGGCTTCCAAAGATGGGTATCATATCTCACTTTGTTCCTTTAGGGCGACACACATGCACGCACACACCCGTCCTGTGGCCGGTGTGTGCGTGTGTGTGGAGTGGGGGCTGAGTGAATGGCCGTTGCCACATTTTTCACATTTTTTTCTCCAGGCCTTAAAGGTCTTTTTCTGTCCCAGCGCAGACAGACAGAACCACAGGCCGTCATGCAGGAGGAATGCAGCCTCATGTCTTTGAGGAGGACTGAGGGAGGAAGGGGAGAAAATTAGAGGCAGAATGAAGCTCATGTTAAGTATTTATGCCAATGTGCGCTTCCTAATAATCCAGTGTGTGCTTTCCTACTTTGTTCCATGGAACAGAGTCGTGGGAGTTATTTCAGGTGTCCGGGTTTTTGGAGGTAAAAGTTCAATTCATTTTCTGTTGAGGTAATCTTAGGTGACTGGAATCTGGAGCCCTTTAAAGGCATGAAACGCTCCTGTTTGAGTCATTAGTGCAACAGACGAGCAACTGTGTCAGAAAATATCTGGCTCTTTGATTTAAAGGAATCAAAGCTAAAGCCTGTGGAGATAAAAATGTTTGGAGAGACGTCAACTATGACCCTCAAGGAGAATCGTTGAGATAAATGTCCAATTACGGGCCTTAAAATAATGATGTGTGTGCCGCTAGCTGAAAGCTGAAAACTGACAAATGATGAAACATTCAGCAGTGAATTAATATTTGTAGTATTGTGGAAATACATATACTTTTTTACTGAGGGCTAGACGAGAAGATTGATACCATAGCATAGCAATAGCAGCAGAGGCTGATGGTTATCGTAGTCTTTAGGGCCATCCACCAAACCAAAGTGACAGAAAGTTCAAATGATTCAGACTGAAAACAGCACTGGTAAATTGCCAAGGTCTCTCTTTTATTTCTATGTTGGGGAACACTTAAGACGCCATCAAAGGAACTGGAAATTTACAGTGGGGGGAAAAAAACTTCAATAACCAGCAGCTCCTCCCACTTTACATCTCTATTACAGCAACACACACACACAAAAAAAAGACTTCCAGTGTATTTTGACGCCTTCTTCTGGAAAGCCGGCCTGGTTTTGAAGTCAGTGGTACTGTAACGACGTCCACATTGGGATCAGGGCTGCGCATCTGCTCTGCGCCTACTGATGATGTCACAAAAGTTTGTGTAATCCTCGCCTCACATCCTCCTAAGCCCTCTCCTCCCTCTCTCCTTTCATCCCTCCCTTTCTCCTCCTCTCTGTTGATCCCTGGCTCGCTCTTTGTCTCTCAATTTCCTTGTGTTTTTCTACCTAATCTCTTCCTCAGACTCCTCTTGCCTGTCCTCTCTCTCTCTCTCAGTCTGTCCTTCAGTGTCTCTCCTCCTTCCTCTAAATCCCCCTCTCGCCTGGTTTTGGCTCGGCCTGCTGCCTGCCCCCCCCCCTTCCGCCCCTTCCTCAATTCCTCCTCTTTTCCTGCTGTCCGTTGCGCTCCCTCGCTCCGTCTGGCTGTCCTCCGTAATCAAACACAGGCAGTCAGACACAGACAGGATGTGAGGTCAGACGAGGAGAGGAAGTGAGGGTGCGTGGGCAGCACATAAACAGAACAGAGACGAGGTGAGGGACTGTGAGGACAGAGTGTGTGTGTGTGTGCGTGTGTGTGTGTGTGTGTGTGTGGAGTAACACTGGGAAGAGATTCAGTTTCTGTTTCGGCCGTCAGCATCAGCTCTTTCTGTGGTTGTCCTCTATATTAAACACTAAAGCAGCTGGACTCGACGACCACAGCGAGTCATAACACTCAGCGGTGAGGTGAAGCGGTACTGGTTTTCAAGCTTTATTACTGGCCTCCCGAAATATTAAATAAGTCTCTCACTTCTGTCACAAGCTGAGTTTGTGGGTTCGCCAACTTTTTTTCAGAGCGCTGCAATATTAGGGTGTCGCATTCAGTCTGGAATTGTTTGTAGATTAGTCATTAAATTTGGGGTTGTTAAAGTTCATATTTTAAGCCGAACCTGGTCCTGGTTTTGGTCCTGAGTGAGCTACAGACAAAATAAAAGCACATGCTTTAAAGGGATAGTCTGACATTTTGGGAAATATGCTTACTTTCTTTAATGGATGTCTTCAGAAATGAGTCTACACTCATTTCTGTCCATTAAATATGAAGCTATAGCTAATTAGCTTAGCTTAGCTTAGCACAAAGACTTGAAACAGGGGGAAACAGCTAGCCTGACTCTTTCTAATGGCACAAAAATCTGCCTACAAACAGACCAAAATTGAAATTATTTTCCTCAGACGTCACCAGGAGATGAGTTTAGGGTTGTATTTTGTGTATTTAACACCAGAAAGTGAAGTGAATTGAATCCACTGAATGTAGAATCAGAATCAAAACGTGCTTGCGTAGGAAAAAAAAAGCCATACAGATCAACAAGGACAAAAAGACAAACAAAAGACTGAATGATAAGTAAAATATAAAATAAACTCTCTTTATATAAAGAATGATGCGGCTGTTAACAGTATATACAGTGAAATGAAATCCATGTAACCTGTTAGATGAATCACTGCCGTTAGAGGCAGCTCTCATCGTGTCATTTTGAACATATTAATGCTGATTTGTAATCAAGGGATTTGCATCTTAACTTGTGGTTCAGCTTTTTCTGGAGCTTTCAGCTGCATCTAATAGCCGTCAGTGGAATGAGTTTCTTTCTTTTCTTTCGAAACGAGTGATGGTGCGCGACGGTCTCAGGGTCAAACCTCTTTATGTCACGATCCTCTCTTTTTATAAGCTCCGTCACCAAACACCATCACAGCGCCGGCCTTCCTCTCTGACAAAACCACAAGTGGCAGAATGTGATTTATTTGTTTTTTTCACCTTTTTACGGTTCGAGCAGAAAAACAAAATGAATTTCTCCCCTTCCAAAGAAAACAGCGAACCTCCAGAGAGGCTGTTAGTCAGCCATGCATATTGCTTGATTATTAACATCTGTTGTTTGCGGAACGCGACAGCTGAAATGATGCCGTAATGGAATTCCGCCTCTTCTTGTCTTAACCGCGTTAGCTGCAGCAGACAAGTAGCTACAGGACTGCAGCATTAAACGGGCCATATTCTCCTTTGTCGCTCAGCTGTGATGAATGGGCGGAATAAGCCGGGTCGGCCTGTTAGCTCGCAGAGCCGTTCGTGTCTGGAGCTGTGCGTCTGAGTGCGCCTTTTATTCCATAAAAGAGAAAAGTTCAGCGCCGTCCAAGTGGATGAAAGGGGACAAGGGTGTGTATGAAAGAAAAAGTGCACTAATGAGCCGGTGTGTCTGGCAGTGGTGCAGAATGTGTGCTTCTCCTGTTGAACTCTATCCACACTGCCAGCCCCAACACACACACACACACACACTCACTCACATATGCACACATGGTAGCTTAACCCCCCCCCCCCCCCACTAGCAGCCATCACCAATCTCCTGTAACCTGATACTGGGACTGTGGCGATGCACACACACACACACACACACACACACATTCGCTGCCTGTCTTGCTTTTTTATTCTAACACACACATGTACACACACACACACACACACACACACGGAGGTCAAGTTGAGGTTGTGCTTCCATGACATCACTGTTGCCATGACTCATAAGTGTACCCCCAGGCACAGTAAGGCCCTCTCCTCCAAAGAACCTGTCAGAGGGACTCAACCGCTCACACACACACACACACACACACTCGAACACACACACAATCTCTCATTCATCACTTGCTCCAAGCACACACTGATATCCCAAACACAAATCACTTTACACACAGGTGTACCGCGTGTGTGTGAATAGGTGTGTGTATGTTTGATGCAAGTCCTCCTCAGTCCTGTAACACACTCATCAAACAGATTTGGTTTCATACACGTCCTGCATTGCTGACCCTCTCACACACGCGCGCGCACACACACACACACACACACACACACACACACGTCCTGTGTGATTTACAGTGGTCAGGCTCAGATGGAGAAAGCAGGCCTCCTCTGGTCGGAAAAACCTCGGCTGCGGGGATCGCACAGGGGGGAAAGACTTCCATTACCCACGCATGAACACACACTCGCTAACATTCACTCCTGACAAAACTGAGCGTCTGCTAAATCAGCTTTAGACGCACACGCATCGCTTTGAGTGTGTTTGTGTGCTTATGTTTATGCTACATATGCGTGTGTGCGTGTGTGTCCAGCAGTATTTTAAACATAGAGGTGACTTGTATGAACTTTAGGGCTGCGACTAATGATTATTTTCCTTTTTGATTCACTTCAATCAATCAATTAATAATTCATTCTACTTAAAATCCCTTCTATAATCTCTCAGAGTGCAGTGATGTGTTTAGACTGCTTGTTTTGTCCGATTAATAGTCCAAAACTAAAAGATATGTAATTTAAAATGTCAAGAAAAACAGCAAAAACCTGCATTTTTGACATTATTGCTTAATAACTTATTGAATTAATTGTCTGATTGTCAACTAATTGATGGTTTTTAGAATAAATGAAATGAATGTGTAGTGATTACTCTTGTTCATAGCGTCTGTAAGAGTTAACATGTACGCCTCTGATGTCTGGTGGGTGTTTTCCAACAGGATCAGTATTTTCTGCCTCTTCCTGTGTGAATTAGCAGTTTTATCAGGTCGAGGATATTGTGTAGCATCTGTGCCAAACACCCAAGTGAAATCAAAATGAATAGAAGTGGAGAAAAAAAAGCTATTTAAAATGTAGAGCTTTATTAATCCTGTTTGTCTTTGCATACATATGGCATCATACTGAGCGGCGAGCCGCGCTGTGCGGCGCTGCTGACGTCAGGCCGCTCTGGGTAATATTCACAGGTGTGGGGACCATTGTAAAGAGTACTCATGATAATTATGATTGGGATAATGATTTGTGAACTAATGCCTTAAAAGATAAAGAGCAGTTTCTGTGTTCAGAACAAAATAGTCACGGTGGAACATGAGTCATATTTATTCTATTTTCTTTTTTTTTTTTTTTTTTTGGTGATCCCCGTTTTTTTGCTCTAGGTCAGGAATTCGTGACTAATGCCTTTTCTGTGCAACGTTGGATAATTTAGTGTTTTTTTCCAACGGCTGTGTTCATCGTGACTGGGATGAAGTGGGCGGCAGCTGAAGAAAACAAGTGTTGCATCACACACCATTAGACAACACACTTTTTTAGAACTTAGGTCTGTTTTTACTCTATTTTGGCCCATTTCTGTGTTGTTTTTTCACAGATGACTGAGCTGCTATTTGGAGTACTTTCACAGACGATATTAGGGCCGATTGGAGCGGCGCAGTGCGTGTTAGCTGACTTTTTGAGTTTCTCAATCTCAACGCAAACCTTGGCTGACCCTGGAGAGCAATGCGCCATAGATTTATAGATATCACAATAACACGCCTTGTGGGAATTGAAAACCCTCTTCTTGTCAATCAGCAGCCCCGTTTTCAGCAGCGCTGCCAAAATTGCTAATGTGCATCTGTTTTGAGATTCGGGATCATGGAATGTTCTTTTTTTTTTCGTTTGAATAGAAAAAGTCAGGCACCAGAATCAAATTCAGAAATGTCGGATTTGTGCGCACAGATTGCGATTATGATTTGACATGTGGTGCAAATCCCCCCATGATCTCTCTTCTCATGTCACACCCGCAGTGCCAGTCTCTCTTTTCTGCTGACTACGACATAAAAAAAACCCTCTTGGAGTTGATTCTTGATAATGACTCTTTTATTTCTCTGTCTGTCTCCTCAGATCATGATTCAGAGGGGAAGCGTGTACAAGACATGCTGTCTACAATCGACAAACCACAGGTTGGTATGCATACCTCCCCCCACAGCTGCGCGCACACACACACAGGCACACAAGCCCGGCTCGCTTATAACTACCTTCATCAATCATCTCTTGTCTGATGCAGTCATAGCTGGCATGAGTGTTGATGTCTTCTCCATATTTTCATCCTGTCTGTGTGATTAACATAAAAATCAGATGCTTACACTGAGACTAATAACTGCAGTGACGCGTGCGTCTCTCATCTTGAAGTCATTTCCAGGCCTTTAATAACAGTCACAAGAAAGCAAACTGATCGTTTAATCTCTGCTCACCTTGGCCACATGAGGGCAGCATCTGCTCATCCACACCATTCCCTTCCCACTGTGCCTTTATCAGCTGCAGAACACTGTAAACACCAACAGCTTTTTCTCCTTCCCAGAGGGGAACGTGAATGAGCGAGCTGGAGCCGAGCAGACGTGCTTTGATAGAGAGGAATTGCGAGCTGTGGATTAAAGCAGTTTGGTCAGCAGGCTGTGCAATTGGACCATTTGATGTCTGCGAGCTTATGACAGGGCTTGAAATAGACCAGAGAATGGAGTGATGAAAGAGAGAGAAAACTGAGCGCAAAAAGGGGGAAGGAAAGACGTGAGAAGAAGAGTTTTGAGGCCTCCAGGAGGTTTGGAGTCGATGCTCGGGGGCGATTTATTTGCCCTCGTAACCTCAAATCACCTCTTCCCCGATACAGCGAGTTTATAACAGCCGATTCTGACGAGAGAAAGAGAAGGGATGGAAAAGAAGGAGTACAGTTTTGAGATTGTCTTGTGTCACTGCTATCTTGTGTCATTAAGTGCAGATGTGCTACTTCTTGACCTTTACCTTAATGCATTTCTATAAGAGGCAGCTTGATTGGGTGAAAAGGGTTTCGCAGTCCTCCCTGCAACAGCGAAAGTGCCTCTTGATTGATTCAGCTGTGTTCCGCACAGACAAGTGCTTCTGCCTTTCGTGGTCCTCATTTAAAAATGTTTACATTGCCGCCGCGCTCCTCTGCTCGTACTGATTGTTTGTGTAGAAAAAAAAAAAATCCTCTTTTAACTTCTCGCTCTTCCATTTTTGCTCTTTGAAGAAAAATGTATCAGCGCCACTTCTCACCGCAAAGGCCTGGAAGCTCCTAGCAGCCCAGGCCGCGTTTACATGCACATGATGGGTTGATTAGGGCTGATAAGGTAGTACACCAATTGCTGCTCATTAGATGTTTATAGACATATTCCCTTTCTATGACTTTGTATAATCTTCCTAACAGCTGTGGTGGTCACTCTGCTTTAGGACGAGTGTATGAAATAACAAATTCTGGGACACACTGTGCTATGAGAAGAAAACATCCGTCGCAAAGGATACTGAGAGATGCCCTGCTCGTTCAGCTTAGTTACTTTATGTGCTGTTTACCTGTAAATGTTTAGAATCCCCCAAACAAACAGCGTGTACCATGAAGTAGACGGTGCGTTCGTGTCTAGTTGATTTACGGATGTTTGGTTTAAAGACATATCACAGCAGTTTAACCGGGGACAGCGCGACAGTTCTTTGGGTTTTATTTACATCCTGTATCTTCGGTATGATCGAGCGTGCACAAAGATGCATTCTTTTAAAGCTTGAAACCTAAAAAGTGTGAATGACATGAGTGGAAATGATGGAAACAAAATAAAGTCGTAGTTTTTAAATGGTGGTGTAGATGCTCAAACACTGCAGCATCAGCAGAACCAGAGCTGGTCGTCCACATGAGCTCTGCTTTACGTCTTTTCGCCATCGTTGTTGGACTGAAGCTGCGCATGGGCATAAATGCAGCTGCTGAATGGATGTGTGAGCGCCGGAGAGATGCAGCGAAAGGTCACATCCGACAGCTATTAATGTTCTTACAAACAGTGAATAGAAGACGAGGACTGATGGTGGATACAGTAGATTTTCAGCACCCCGCGTTCAATGGTCTTTGTGTAGCGGAGTCTGTCAGGCAAATAAGTCGAAGATGACGAACAGGCCGTCTCTCTGGGTCAAAGGGCAGGGCGACCACAAACCCCTGAAGGCCGCCCTTCATTCTTCATCTCTGTTTCTCATCCTGCCTTTTCTTTGTACCCTTTTCTTTCTGCTTTCTGTCACTTTGCCTCGGCCTCTCTGTCTTCATCTGTTGCCGTTTGGCACGTTGAGCCATTGCTGCATTCACCATCATGTCATTCATTACATGGAAGCCTGGGCATCGTATTTATGTATCCGTGGTGAGCAAAGTGGGCGTGAAAAAGTGCTCTGAGATGTTCTCAGGCATGTGGATGCAGTCATGTGACCTCATAAAACCTAATAATCATGATCAGAACTCTCAATAAAACGACATTCATGTCTGTCTTTCCGCTTTTTCCTGTTTGGCTGTCTGTCTGTCTTCCTCATAGACTGTCTAGGCATGGTTGTGGTTTGCAGTGCCCTCAAGGCGCATTCATCGCCTGTTCAGTGGATGCGGAGTCTGGAATAGCAGCAGACTGTGCTAAATCACGCTAAATTGGCTCACCCACCATGTGCCGCAGCTAAAACTCCCATAAACATGCACGCACTTGCAGGCGCGCAGACAAACATGTAGGCCTCTTTCTTGTCTTTGTTCATTTTAATTCTCAGCTGCGCGCCCGCCATGGACGTGGAGTGATGCTTTCAAAGACGCGTTGTCTGACACACTGGCAAAAAAAAAAGCAGTTGCACATTCAGAATTATGGCAAAACGCACACCTTTATAGAATGATTTAAGCTTCGTAGAACTACCGCTGCCCAGAAGTGATAGACATGAAGCATTGGACACGGAAGTCATACACCCACTGACTGAATCACAGTTTCCAATCACACCAATCACAGCCCATTCTCACATCAAGGCGTCCCGTTTAACTGTCACCCATTCCTCACTGATTGCTGTGACTCCAACAGAGCTTCCCTTGTTAAATAAAAATGATATTCAACCAGAAAAGGCCTTTGAGAGGAAGCTCTCTTTTGCAGTGATGCCTTGATAACAACATATATAATAACTGCTGCTTCTGGCAAAGCTTTGTCTCCACCTCCCCAGCCTCTGCCTTTCTAGTTCAGAGTCCTGACATGTCTCAAAGGGTGAAAAATGGGATTTAATGTCTCACTTTGGACCGCTCTCGAGGGCTTTTCTGCATCGTGCTCCCTGTTTTGTGTTAGCAAGCACCTTAGCTAATCCAGAGAAACGTTTTATGCATGCTTGGCTTCATCATGTTTATAACACACTGTCTATATGCTCATGCGTGTTTTACAGGTGTCCAATGTGCAGGCGCGGGCTGCACGGCTGTCCTGGGCCCCCCCGGCAGGGCTGGTGAACAGGCATAGTAACGGGATGCCTGTGTCCTGCTCCTTCGAGGTGTCTCTCTCAGACAAAGGACGAGACGGAAAGTATCGCCTTATATACAGGTAGGAAACGCGCTCCAAGCTAAAAGTACGCAGCATCTGCTACAAGTACGTGATTTTTGTGCTTCGTTTTCGTGTGCATTTCAGTGGTGAAGAACTGGAGTACCATCTGAAAGACCTAAGGCCAGCGACAGACTACCACGTACGGTAAGGACTTCAGCGTTGGATGTGTTGGACGACACTGCTTTCATACCTGTGTTTTTGTTCCATCCCCGTGTTCTGTATGTTAGGTTTGTAGGTTTTCTCTATATGAGGATTCACTGTCCTGTGTTTTGCTTCAGGGTGTCTGCGATGTACAACTCGGTTCGAGGCTCGTGTTCAGAGGCCGGCTCGTTCACCACACACTGCAGCGTCCCCGACGTCCCGTTATCCCCGAAACTGTCCCACCGCACCAAGACCACCCTCACCCTACAGTGGAAGGTACAGGCACAAACATGTCCGGACATTCGTCTACGTCTCAACCTCATATAGTAAAACATGTATGAGAATGAACCGATGCTACTAAAGGAGAATCAGTTCACAGCTGATCTCACGTGTCCACTGTGCTTTATTTGTACAGTGATGCACTTTGCAAAAAAAATATTATTGTTTGATGAAAGTCAACCAATTGATTTATCTCCTAGCTTGACTTTGTCAGCCTGAAAGCACCTAATAGAGAGACATTGTTGTGTTGCTGCACGATGCCAACAGGGCACATCCCTCCAGCCTCTCTGACCTTTTCTGCACTAGTAATTTTTATCCACTCTCCCTGTCACTGATAAAGATTGACATTGCTCACCCAGACAGGATATGAGGCCAGTCATAAAAACACGGCAGGTATTTCGTCTGTCTCGGTGTCAGATTCTTTTGTCCTCGGCTAATCTCTCTCTCCGTCCTGTCATCCGCAGCCCCCAGGCGACAACGGATCCAAAATCACAAACTACCTGCTCGAGTGGGATGAGGTAAGTCTGTCTCTTGAAGTCCGTTATCTGTCATACTTCGCCCGTATTTTTAATAACCACTTACATCGCAGGTGTCAGCAACCGGATGTTAACATTCGCCTCCTCAGACAAGATGTAATAAGCCTGTAAATTATGCCTGTCGACCCGCACTTCACTTCTCCTTTTTTGTACATTTTCACTCTGCTTTCATCTGCTTCATTCTTTTGTTTAATCTCCTATCGCAATTAATCGTATCCCCTGCTCTCATCTTATCTCGCTTTATTTTCCGTGTGCTCCCTCCTCCCCTCTGCAGGGAAAGAAGAACAGTGTTTTCAGAGAATGTTACTTTGGGAGCCAGAGACACTGTAAGCTGACACGACTCTACCCCGCCTGTGGCTACACGTTCAGAGTGGCTGCGCACAATGACATCGGCACAAGGTACTGTCGCCTATCACTGAACACACAAACACACAGATTCGTGCACGCGTCGTCGCAATAACTCTTTCTTATAACATGTTTGTATACCGTAGGAGCATGGATTTATTTAAAAAAATGACAGCTTTTCTCATGGGGACATCACAGCCGGCCCATAACATCACGGGAGGTCTGAAACCATATTTAGAGCAACCACACTTGCAGCAAATTGAATCAGTGTCAACCTCAACATGTGCATTTTCATGATAAAGTCCGAATAAATCTGCACACCCCCATAATGATGGACAGAGGTGCACAAACATGCACCAGTCCATCTTTAGCTGTTATTCTGCATGTGACATGAGTCATCTGCCTCATTCTCATTTTCCCTCCATTTCCCCTCTCCTCTCGTCTCCTCTTTGTCATTATGGCGGGGAACATCTCGCCTGCAGTTGTTAGGGTGGCGGGGAGAAGGGAGGAGGTGATAGAGGGCAGCGAGAGCGAGGGAGGAGATATTAGCTCTCTGGCTGAACTCAAAGCGGCCTTAATGCATCTTTCAGCTTGATCCCCCTTTGAAGCCACGATCACACGCAGGCGCACAAACATACTCAGCACACGCAAGCTTTTGATTACCTGCAGCTTTTCTTACTGGAAAAAAGTTTTAGAACCTGTCAGACCACTGCTGCTGGTCATACATTCAAATTCTTTCCCATCTGCATCTCTGAAATGAGCCGTCTTCTGGCCTGGGTGTGTGTCCTATTTTACCCAGTCACAGCTTTTCTTCTTCATCTCCTCACTGTCTCCACTGGGAGCTCCTCAAACCTCTGACTTTTCAAAAATACTCCTCTCTCTCCATCCCTGCTGAAAAAATTTGCGTCAGCCTTTTAAATTAAAACGGAAATGTAAGATGGAAATGTGTTTGTGTTTTGTCCAGTGGCTTCAGCACAGAGGTGGTGTTTTACACCATGGGCACCCTGCCTGCCCTGCCTCTGGCACCACGGCTGGTCAGGGCGGGGGTGTCCTGGGTGACCCTGGAGTGGGGGCGTCCTGAGGGCAGCCCGAGCGAGGAGCAGCTCAAATACACACTTGAGATCCAGGAGGACAACAGCGTGAGTACCACACAATCGTAAACACCCATATTATATGAAAACATATAAAGTTTATATTACTGGCACTGGTTCCTTTCCATTGCATTAAAAACAACCCTCACAGATTTAAATGTGGCAGGAGCTACAAAATCCACCATTGTAAACGCCTTAATTTTGTTTTGTGAAACTTTCTGGGGTTTTTTTGTTATTTGAGTAAGCCCTGTGTGATCAGCTGTCAGCATTTGTTGCATCTATATGCTTAGAAATGTACACTGATGCTAACAGACGCACACACACACACACACACACACACACACACACACACAGACCACTGACAGTGTTTCACCCACAGGGAACGGACTTTCATCCAAAGTACACTGGAGAAAACTTGACCTGTACTGTACAAGGCCTGAAGAGGAGTACACAGTATAAATTCAGGGTAAGTGACGACGTCGTGGATGCCGACGTGTTTGTTTCGAGTTGCCTCTTTGCGTGAACGTGGACTATTGCAAGGATCTTTTTGTTGAAAAATCTGAGAATGGAAATATATTTTTTTGATATTCCCCCCTTTGTGTCACAAAAGTGCTTTAAAGGAATAGCAGTTAGCCTAGCTTGGCTTAGCTTAGTTTAGCTTAGCATAAGTACAGGAAACAGCTGTAGTCTTGTTGTCCACCAGGAAGTTAATGGCCTCGCTAAGAAGTATCTCCAGCACTGGGCAGGCGAGCTAGGCTAGCTGTTTCCACCAGTTTCCAGTCTTTGTGCTAAGCTAAGCTAACGAGCTGCTGGCTGTAGCTTCATATTTACTATACAGTCATGCAGAATGATAGAAATGGGCAATAATTAGCTTGATTAGCATTAGCTACTTTGGCATACATGACGAGTGGGATTTGCCACATGGGATGGTGCAATAAAAACAGCAAAATTAGATGGAAACTGGTGCGTGAAACTGAAGTGATATGGTATTCAGAGTTTAGCTATTTGACCTAGTTTTTCCTATTTCAGGTTCAGCTTGAGTGCAGCTTTTGACGCTAGAGTCACCTCGTCTGCCTTTTCATCATCAGCTCACCTGATTGATTTCCAGTCATGTTCTCTTTTCATTCAATCTAAATAATGTTCCCATTGATATCAACCTATACAAATGTCTTTCAGTGGTTATACAATGTCCATCAATCTGGGAAGGAATACGGCATTTTACCATCAGAGAATTGGCTGCAATTTGACCAGTAGTGAAACAAGGCAATTCACCAGCCATTTAGTGAGTCGAGAACACCGTCCGGCTCTAATAAAAGCTGTGATAGCTCGTGATAATGGGAGGACACTGTGAAACAAAATGTACCGACAGTAGATCTCTGTAAGTGCGTTTGATTGTGTGTTAATGCAGGTACTCGTGTGTCTTGTCATAAACAGTGTATTATGGTGCCATCATCTCAAACAACACCTTCCATGTACTTTCACGTATACATGTCCTCACTCACACTGCCGGACGAGGCGGCAGAGGTTTTGAGACACAAACACACACATGCTCACACACAAAGAGAGGCCTGTGTGTTCTTTGTGATGTTCATACGGTGTGAACATCTGGGAACAAAGCAAATTGATTGTCTGCTGGATGGGGTAATGGAGGGAGTAAAGTGAAGAGAAATGAACCAGGGTAATCACAGGTGAAGGAGCAGAGAGTAATGGCTCCTATTAATCAGGACAGTTCCTTTACTTCTTGATAGATTTCTCTGTATGTTCCCTTCTCTCATCCATTTCCTTCCATACCATCCTTCCTTTACTCCCTGTCCTTCTATCACCCTCTTGCCCTTTTCTTTCGCCCTCTCTCCGTACTTTAACCCTCCACTCTGTCCATTTCCCTCCCTGCAGCTCATAGCATCGAACACGGAGGGAAAGAGCAGTCCCAGTGAAGTGTTGGTGTGCACCACCAATCCAGACAAACCCGGCCCTCCGTCTACGCCCTGTGTCACCGCGGCGACGCCCTACGGATTTACCGTCACATGGGGTAAAAATATATGTCCACACATGCGTATACACAGACGGACAGTATTGTTTTAGTACATTTTTATACTCAAAAATACAGAAAACACAGATGAAAATGCACTAGAGTGACCACCAAAAGTGAAATTCACATTTGCGTTCATGAGTGTTGACTGATCATAAATTACCCACGAAACAGAATCCATCATTTTCAACCTCTAACATACAGATACATTCAAAGGAGTGTGTTTTTTCTGATATTGAACAAGTTTTTGACCATTATTCCTAATAATCTGATGTAGTCACTTACTAGATATGTTTCTAGTTCATAGTTTTAATGCTCAAAGCCAAGGCTTCACAGTTTCCTCCATGTGTTATTTGAATAGAATAAGTTGTAAAATATTCTGGTTTCATTCAAGTACAGCAAATGTAGGACTTTAAAGTGGTAGAAATATTCCAAATGCCAGAAACTGTGTGACCTCCCTGGGCCTCACTTTTTACAAAATTCATTAAATGGAGATTTGAGCGGTGTAGACACTCAAAAGAACTCAAACTTTAACGCTACAGGATAAAATTACTCATGAAAGGTGGGAAATCATGGACAAACTGCTGCCTCCGGGGTGTTATCATGGAACCGAGGTAGAGGCCATAAAAGCCATCATGTCTGCTATCATCCATCTGTCCTGCATTAGTACTGCAGGAGTCAGGGCGGCCTGTCTGTTCTCAAATGTTGTAATAGCTATAAACACAACACATTTTAAAGCGCTATACAATTGTCTTTATTACGCAGTAAGTAGTGTGATTTCACTTGCTGCAGCTTGACCGTTTCGAAGTGATATAGCTGCAGAACACTTCCTCATTACGTCCTGTATTTTTGCTTTAGGCACGTATTCATCAAGAGAGCGCTACCCAGGGGTGTGCTTAACTGTATGGCACCAGTGTTGATGCAATAAGTATGAGATGAGGCACAGCCAAGTAGGTTGTTTCCAGCCGTGCTGATTTACCTGTAATCTCTGAATAAATCATCCACATTAGTGTATTATTTTATAGTTCCCATCACAATATGGCTCCCAGAGTTTATTTAAAGTAGTCTACATACAGATGGATACAGAAATTAAAGAAACTAGAGCAATTTCTTACCTGCTGTGTTGCTACTGAAACACAGTCTCCCACAGCTGCTCGCAGTTAATGAGTAGTTTTATAATGTCTTCAGGACATATGCTAAATATCATGAAAACTCTCAGCTGATGACTTATGAATGTGCGTTATGTCATTCGGTATTGATTCTGTACTGCTGCTGCACCGTTTTCCAATCATTTGATGCCGCTAAGCTCCAGCGAGTGATGTTTATGTGTGACGTCGGCCCACGCTAAAATGAGTCCGTCTGCTCCTCCAACAGATCCCCCCCAGGACAACGGCGGCTCAGAGGCTCTCACGTACCTGCTAGAGACCTCAGAGGGATGCTCTGAAGGTACGTCTTAAACCCGTCTGTCCGTGCTTCCGTCCATCCTCACCACACGTTCAGCTATTTCAAGAGCTCCTCCTCAAGTTCATCATCTTAGAGCACAAAGCTCAGAACACACAATCCTTCCTTTGTCCCCTGTGCACGTTCTGTCTGTGTGCGATGTGCCTTACTTTCTCTCTTAAGAAGAATACCGGCCATAATTTGCTCTTTGTTAGCTTCAATTTAGCACACAGCGCCCTTAAGATTTGCTCAGATCTGTACTCCAGGAAACCAAATGTTCTCTTGTTTCTGTCAGGGTACACAACAGGGAGAGAAAAGGGGTGTAATTTTAGAAAAAAAAGATCCTTAGTTGTTTTTTATTGAGAGCCTAACGTTCAAAAACTGCAGTGATTTGATCAGATTTGACCAAACCGCTCCCTGACTGCCATCAGACTGATTGCAATGTTTTAAAGACGCTTGAGAGAAGCACAGACACGACTCCTCCAGTCTCAGATCTGTATCTCCTTCCACCTTCACTCAGTTGTACCAACGGTGAACCCTCAGGACGGCCCTGACTCATCGCTGTGATTCATTATATTATCGAGTATATGTTGTGTGTGTTGCCTTAATTCTCTGAAACACCATCTTTCTGAGGTGCAGCGCTTGAACGCCACCTTATGCTGCAGTCAGTGTGTAAATACCTCAGTTACATGCATTCATAATCACAATCTGTACCCTCTTCAGCTGCAAAATTGCTTTCCATGCTGTGGCGTAAACATGACCTGTGTACACAAGTGATGCCCACGCAGTCCATCAACAGAACAGTTACATGAAGTGACGTACAGCTATTAATTAGGCCAACTGGACACTGTTTCAGAGAAAATAAGTAGGTCAGCTGAGGCATAAATATAAAATGGCAAGAGCTTATGTGAATGCACTTACGCTCATATATATGATCGGTTGTGTAATTGTTTTTTCTGTGTGTGTGCAGCGAGCCAGTGGGAGGTAGCGTACAGTGGTCCAGCAACAGAATGTGTGTGTGAGGATCTGACACCGGGGACCTTCTACCGCCTACGCGTGTGCAGCATCACCACCGGAGGACACAGCCCTGTAAGACGCATGCACGTGTACATGCAAAAGTGTAACTTTAAATTTCCACAAACACTTAGGAGTGAGTCAACGGCGTTACTCATGTTGAAAAATGAGGGGAAAATCTACAGTCTGGTTTCTAACTGTAGTTCCCTCTCTTATGTTTTGATTTCCTGTGTTTGTCATCTCTCCTGAAGTGCACTGTTAGTGTTCCGGTCCGCACATTAAGCGTCCCGCCAGGGCCCTGCCAGCCACCAAGGATTGTGGGTAAAGCCAAACACAAGGAAGTGCAGTTAGAATGGGGTGAGTGCAGACATGCACGCACGCTGTGTTTACTTTTATTTGCTTGAATGTCTTTATTTTTATTGTTCATTTTTTTTATGCAAGGCAGCTAAATCGCCCACTGGCTTCTTAATATGTTTCCCTGGCCAACTCTAATGTAACCTTAGTCAACCATGTTTCAGCCTAATTGAGCCCTGATTTAGCCAATTAAATGCCTAACCTAGCCTCATTTCTGACTTCACTCTCCTAATGTCGTCCCATTATTGCAGATTAGTGCTGTTATCTGCTGGCAGGAGAAAGTCTCCCAGCCTGAAACGCTGGGGAACTTCTTGTTTTAACTAGTTTAATACAGCTGGCCACAGCCCTAATCAGCTCACATTCATGCAGCGCTGCTGCAATTACTGGCTCGAGAAGAAGGTCAGACATAATGTATCGGAGGGTTTTCCCCACTGTCTCCGTCATTTATTACTTTAACCATAGCGCAACCAAAGTCAAGCAGCCAGTGGAGGAAAGAATCCCTGTGGAAGTGCACCTGGTGAACTGATCTGTAAATAAAACTAAACATAATATTGAGTAAAACCTAAAGTTTATCCATAAAAGAGGTCATATCATCATATAGCTTTTGATTTAATGCCACCTGTATGACTGTGATTGCGCTCTCTGTCGCCTCGTAGACGCCCCTGTATCTGAGGGAGTATGCGAGGAGTGTGTGTTCAGTCTGGAGATGAGTGAGGGCGACACCAAGCCAGCAGAGGTCTACCACGGGTCAGAGCTGCAGTGCACTGTGGGAAGTCTGCTCCCTGGTGCCACATACAGCTTCCGACTGCGGGCTGCCAACGAGGCCGGGGTGAGAAATTCACATGCACGCACAGCAGGAATATGATGAATAATAATAAAGAAAGAAATAGGAAACCCATCAACTAGTAATTTGCCAGGCAAGACCATAAAAAAAATCACTTCCCTGATGAGACATTTTGAAGTCTGGAGCATGCATCCCAACAAGTCAGCTTGTCAAGCTGCATAAAAGTAATTCTAATTTTCCGCTTGACCAGCATGAAATTCAGCATTTAATGGCTCTTGTGTCCATGAAATCTACTCGGCACATCGAGTGGTGTGAACTGTGGAACCTCTTCATATGATACTAATACGAATAATCAACTCTTAATTCAACTTAAAAGGTGTTTTTTTATCATAGCCACACACACACACTCAGGCACACACAGACAAAGAGCCAGTATCTGTTAGGTTAGAGTGTCCCAGACAGACTAACAGCGTCTGTGCTTGGAGCTAGCTAACACTCAGACTGGCTGATCAGATGCAGGCACAGACACAGCACACACACTTAAAAACAGGAAAGAACAGCACACACACACACACACGCAGAGGGCACCCAAAAAAACACGTGCACACACAGACAGAGGGGGCCCATGTGATCCGTGCTGCCAGGTTAAACACACGTCTCACTGCTGTCTCTTTCTGCCTTTTTAGTTCGGAGCGTACTCCGAGCCAACGGAGGTGACGACTGCAGCGGGTCCTCCGGGCCAGTGCGGGGCGCCACTCATCACTCTCACCAGTAACACCTGCGTAACGCTCAACTGGGAGGTGAGACAAACGTAGATGCACTCCGGAGTTTTCTGAGCAAAGACAGGCGGAGAGAAAGAGGCCACTTTTCTTAAAGCTGTCTGAAGAAACTCAACCTCCCTTTTACTGGTTTCACTGACCTAAAAACCTGCCATTTAAAATGCTAGTAGACCCAGGAGACTGTGTGTTCATAGCAATCCTCCCCTGAATGCTGCATCCAAATTGAAAGACATTCTTTGGTGTTGCGTCTTGAATTAAATAAAGCCGGTCCCTGGCAGCCCGGTCCTCATTTCCCTTCAGCCGGCTTTATTCTGGCACTATATTTCCTTTATGGCAGTATCTTTTACTTCCCATTTCCTGTTGGTTTCCCTGAGCTGAGTGTGTGTTTCTGTGTGACGCAGAGTCCCGAGGGCTCGGGTACAGACATCTCTGAGTATCGTTTGGAGTGGGCGAGGGAAGAGGAACCCATGGAGCTCATCTACTGCGGGTCTGCCACACAGTGTGAACTGTCAGACTTGACGCCTGCCACGGATTTCTGCTGCAGGCTACAGGTAACACACGCGAACGCGCACTCAAAGCCGCCTGTGGCCGTGAAATTCATGTGCACGCACGGACACTGCGTTCATGCGCAGGCACGCAGGGATGTTTGACTCCAAGACGTAAAAAAGTCTTTAGTAAAACATACACGTGAGCACAGCTGCAGCCATGACAGAGACTGGGTCAGGACACTAACACAGACAGATACACAACACTTACATATAAATATCAGCCAGGGGAGCTTCAAATACCAGAGGCCAGTGAAAGGTTGATGGTAATTGATTCTATTTGTGTTCTGACTCTTAATCTAGAGCATAAATAAGTGCTCTCTGTCTTTTTCCCTGCGTATTTGCCCCACACACACACACACACACACACACACACACACACACACACAGAGTACTCTCTTGCCTTCTCCCTTGATGTACCCTCTGAAGCTTCGAATCCAATAACAGCACGTTTTATGGCTCACCTCTTTATGGGCTCATTTATAGTTTAAAGGACAGCACAAGGTCATCCCAATATCCTAATGCTTTTGTGTGCGCGCATGCAATTTGTCTTTCTGCGTTTGTGTGCAGGCGTGTGTTCTTACGTGAGGTAATAGGACAGATGTGGACTGCAGGGACCTGGTGGAGGTCTCTGTGACCGCTATGATCCAGCGCAGGTTCACTTACTGTAGCAGGGACTCAAATCTGCAGAGCCTGACACACGCTTGTTATATGAGAACACTTTAAATAGCCAGACACTCGCGCAGTGAAAAGGTAAATAAAGAGGTCCTCACATTTCTTCATGTTTTTCAAGCCTCGCCAAAACATCTTGGACACATGAAGATAAGTCAGAAATATGACTGAAGCATCATTTTTCCCGTCGGACCCTCAAAGTATGTAGATAGTTTATTGCCAGGATAAAGCAGTAAGTCAAGACTTTTCTCTAAGCGCTCTGTAGGCTGCAAATCATGCCTTCTGCTCCGTGATTGCGCACTCAGGTTAATGTTGCCGGGCTGTTCTGGGAAAGCGGTTACAGTACATTTTTTAGAGTGAGAAATCAGCACCCCTCTTGTTTTTGGAAGTGCTGTATGTTTGTTGTTTTTTTCAATGACAATAAATCCATCATTTGCTACGTTTAGCAGCCACGGAGTGCACGTTTTGCTTGCCGGTTAAAAGAAAAGCAAAGAACAATTTGTCGATTTTTTTCTTGTTTTAGTTCAGGCTTTCAGATGTATTCTTGAAAAGCTGGTTTATTTTGTCCTAGTTCTGTCCGCAGTGAGTTTATATGAGGCATTGGAGAAGGCTGTTTTGACAGAGGTTACCTGAGGTGGAAATATTTGTGTTGCACAGTGAAAGAAATGGAGCAATGTTCTTTCACAAGAACATTTGAATTGATCTCCCTCTGCTGGTTTCTTGTCTTCTTCTGTTCTCTTTCTCCCCTCGGCTTTACTTCGCCTGTGGTTCTCATTTCACCCGTGTCTCCCTCCCTGTTCCCTCACCTCCTCCGTCTCCCTCACCCTCTCTGTGTGTCCCACTCAGGCGGTGAATCAGGCAGGCGCCGGTCAGTACAGCGAGCAGGTGAGTTTCCGGACCCCGGCGACAAACCCCGACCCGGTCTCCTCCCTCGTCCTCCTGGATCTCCCAGCCTCCTCGGAGTCGGGTCACTCCCCGTCTACCTGCCTCTACCTGAAGTGGGACGAGCCAAACAGCAACGGTGCGGACATCACCTCCTACGTCATCACCCTGGACGACCAAACCATCACTGTGGAGTCGGGGACAAGCCACCTTGTCACAGACCTGCAGCCAGACAGTGAATACAGGTGCTGGGATTCATGTTGATGATGAACGCCAAATCATTTTCACTTCCTGTACATGAGCTACAAGTAAATACACAACAAGAGTTGGCGGGCAGAAGAAAAAATGGGAGAAATACATATTTAGTATTTATTGTTTTGCCCCCTAGTTGTGCATCAATTCAACAGAATATCATTCCAGAGTCCATTCACAACAATGGAGACCTTATTTCAATACAGCCAATCAAACTTTAAATACAGTGGTGGAGCAATTGTTCAGATGCTTTACTTAAGTAAAAGTACTAATACCACACAGTAAAAATACTATATTTCATTACATAGTGCATCATTTTCATCCAAAATGTAATTATACATGGCGATATGAGCTGAAGGTACACAGGCATCAGTAGTGGTTGGTAGTGGTGATGTCAGACCCTGCTGTACTGGAGCAGTAAACATCTACTCAGTAACCTGAATCACCAGCTACTGTTGTTATGCCTCTGTATGCGATTCTGTGATTACCTGTGTGTGTGTGCGCGTGTGTGTGTGTGTGTGTGTGTGTGTGTGTGTGTGTGTACAAGTGACCGTGTAGTGAGTTCTTTGAATTGGGGGAGAAAAAAGGAGGGTGTCCAGGGTAGGCGACATGTGAAGAGGCAGAGCGATCGTACACCATTGTTTTCATTCTGAGCTTGTTTTTGTCCCAGTGTCACTCTGCTCTGTTGCATAATGGCTTCCACTGAGGCAGAACACTGTGCATGTGTGTGCTCGTGCACACGTCTGCGGATGCGTGTGCGTGCGTGCCTACCAATGACGGTAATTCTGGTTGTTATTTACAGCAGTAGGGTACTTGAAGTGGTATTATTCCGATTTTATTTGTGCTTTGTGAAAGGCCACAGTTGATGTTGTTTGCTCTGTCGGGGGTGGGGG
>JBBMOE010000058.1:396726-556162 GCA_037975065.1 Chaetodon trifasciatus
CTCAGATTCACACTTTTGAATCTTCTCCTTCCCCGTTCTTGTCCCACAGGTTAATTTTTCCCATTCGTGTCTCCGTTTACACTTCTTCTCATCTTCACTTTTCCTCGCCCTGTTGTTGCCCTTCAAGCTGGATGAGTTCGTTTGATTTCTGTCATTTCACTTCTTCCACATCTGTATTAGCCAGAATACCCTCTGGCAGGGGTATTGGGAGTGGAGTCAAAGATGAATGCAGGTGGAAGACCAGGCCCTCGGGGCAAAGCTCCGCCATCCATAACAATTATTCACCCATCCGTCCATCGCTTGCATCGTCTTCTTAAATTCAATTCTTCCATCTTTTCATCTATCAAACGCTGGTGACACCTGGATTTCATGAGGAGAGAAGCTCTTCAGCTGCGCTCCACTCTGCCTGGATAGGCTCTTACACGTGGCTTGTAACCAATCAGAGAGTGCTGGGGGAGGGACATTGGAGAAGCTAGCAAAACCTAAAGAGTTGTTTATTAAGCTAATCTTTGCCTTGACCTCAAGATCCGTTTAGACTTTTGCAGCTTGTACTGCTGAGACTTTTCCTGCAGATTTTCTGACTTTTCCCTGATGGCTGATAAGTTCTCAAATGGACTTCTACTGGAAAATATGTTCGACTGAATAGTACTAAAATATTTCGACATTTAGATGGACAAAATCACGTGCAACAACAAAGATAGATCATTTCCATGTGCATTGGTGCACATGACCAAATAAATCAATTATAGGCAAACATGAGTTTACTCATGCAGTTTTTGGTATCGTAGCCTTCTCAGATTTCAGGCTGAGACGTTCATGGAGCTTAAAGCCATGTTTGCTTCAACTGATAACAAATTTACAATATTTACAATGCACACATTTCATGATGGTTTCATCCTGAAGGACAACTATGGGTGGTCATGTTTTTGCTATTTCTGTGCATTACTAATCAACATTAACTGGATAAAGTTATGAATGAACTGTCTGTGCACTGCCAAACCTTTGGATGGTTGAAAAAGAGCTCTCCTTGTAAGATGTTTGATAACGTTACGCCACAAAATGGCAGCTTCTCTGTGCGATGAACGATTTTGGGCTCCATGAAATGGTTTTTAAGCTGCCTGCTTTTTACAGCACAATAAGCAAACCTGATGGGCAAATGAAATAAATAAGAATCTGTTTTATGATATCAGTAAAAAGTAAAGTCACATATCAGCCTTCCAGTGAATGAGCACGGAAGAAATGTATCGCGACAATCAGAGCAATGACACGTCCTTTGCTCGTCTGCCTCTGGCCTCTCTTTCTCTGCTCCATGTTGTCGTTAATTGGTCGGCTGTTTGGCTCTCAACCAAAGGTGCAGTTCATCTAATTAACTGTGGCCTGAGTGTGTGTGTGTGTGTGTGTGTCTTTATTGTCTGCTCTTTGCTGAGTGTTAATTGCTTCGATGAGGGAAACTTATGATAATGGAAAGTCGCTGTATTTACTACATATACATAAAATTACTCACTTCTTAGACATGCGGTTGTTGGCTGAGAGTAAACAAGAGGAGGCTCGGATCCTCGCAGCGTTTGCATTGCAGCCGCTGGACTAATTCTAGCCGCGCTGGGCGTCTGTGTTAACTTTAAGGCCTGGAGGTGAGGCAGGGGATTAACAACATCGTATATCAGCCGGAGAAACACATCACTTCTCTGTAGTGCAGCTACATAAAGAGCTCATCTGGAGTTATAGCCTTCTACTAAACCGTGACCTCTCTCTCACTCACTCTCTCTTCTCTGTCCTCTCTCAGCAGATCCTCCGTCATTGTCTCCCCTCTTATAATTACCAGTCACCTCTCTTTTCCTCCCCCTCTGCTTCTCCTCTCCTTCATATCCTCCCCTGACTTCCTCCCCTCGTCGCTGCCTCCTATCTTCTCCCTGGCCCCCGTCACCTCCGTGTTTCTCTCTCCCTCTAACTTCATTTCTCAGACTTTTACCTTATTGTGCTGAAAAGCTGATAGCGGAGATAAATAACCCCTTTTCAGCTCAAATTCACATTTCTCCCTGACTCACTCATTCTTTCACTTATCACCTCGCCTTCAGTCTATCAATCTGTCCATCTAGCCAGCCAGAAACTTTCCCTGGTGCTCGTTTTCATCAGATTTGCGACTATGGCCTGTCAGTGTCCGTCCTGCGTGTTTATAAATCACCGCTATCTTTGTTTAAATGCACTCTCCTCTCTTCTCGACAGCATCGTTGTTTCCTTTCAAGGTCTCAGCTGCTTATGTCCCAAGACAATCCCGCCTCAAGGCGCCGTATGCTAAACCTGTGCTGATGCAGGCTTTAGAGTTGTTGGCCAGCAAGCGAACCGACAGTGAGCACAGTTAACTTGTAACGTCTGCCGTGATGAGCCGTTTAAAGTCCAGAAAAATCCAATCTTGAACGTGGTCCCAGAACTGGTTTAGTGATTAGTGCAGGTCAGGTGTGGATGCTTCATCCCTCACTGCTCTCACTCTTTTCTCATCACCACATCTCTCCCTTCCTTTAATCCATTCATGCCACCATCACTCGTTCTCTCACCTTCACCTCCCTCTTCACCTTCTCCTTAATCTTTGACTCGCTCTTTCTTCCCGACGTCCTCTCCTTCACCCTTCGACAGATTCCTCCCTCTAGATCTGCGGCTCATTGTCCCTCTTCGTCGTGTTCTCCGTCCAGGTTCGTGACGATCTACCGCGGCCCCAGCCACACCTACAAGGTCCAGCGATTGACCGAGTCCAGCAGCTTCAGCTTCAGAATACAGGCCATCAGTGACGCCGGGGAGGGTCCTTTCTCTGACACACACACCTTCTGCACCACCAAGTCTGTACCCCCAGCCCTCAAAGGTAAAATGATGAAAAGTGAGAGGCTGATGTCACCGCTTAAAGTCCTTAATGTCCATAAGAAGCGTCTTAGCTTGCGAAGACTTAAGCAATGTGCAAATTCTTTGCTAGGAAACATCTATTGTGGCATCCAATCAAAGAATTGCTGAAACTTTACAAGCTGTTGCATTAATTACGATACAAAAGTGGTGATACAGGCCAAAAAAAGACATTTACTTCTGTTTGGCTGTCAGACAAGGGATGTTTGTAGCCTTGCTTGATAATTGCCTCCAGAATGTGGTCTTTGCTGTTAACTGAGAGGCGGCGGCTTATTATAGCTACAATAATCACACCAAAGGGTGTCCTCTCAGGTGCTATAACCGCAAAGTATTATGGGTACGACCGTGAATGTGCAGCACAGCAGCGACATGTCCGCAAACATGAGAATAACAGCTTTAAGTGCCCAAACAGCTTCTGTAAAACTGTGAACGCATGTGCGCTCTCCGATAGGTTCTCTGAGGATTCAGAGCAGCAGAGAGCAGCGAGAGTTGAGGCAAATCAACGAATCAGTGCTGGTCAGAGTGAAGCACGACGTATGTTTAGCACAGCAATTAATGCACTCAAAATTGTTTGTGTTGTTGTTTCCATTGTAAAGTTACATTACGCTTCAACGACATTATTGCTTTGCAAAACAAGCATCAGTGACTCTGAAGATTACTGCTGAGGGTGGTGGATGTTAGTATTTAATAGTAAATAAGTGGTTAGGAATAGCTGTTATTATAAAATAATAATAATAACCTCATCTGTTTCTGAGCTTCTTTCTGTTCTTGAGAGACTTTGAATTGTACGTGTGGCATCCTGTCATGTGACTGAAATGGTGCTTTGACGCCATGTATTCCTCCAGCGCCCAGAGTGCACCAGCTGGAGGGGAACGTGTGCGAGATCACATGGGAGACCATCCCACCAATGAGGGGAGATCCTGTGAGCTACGTGCTGCAGGTGCTGGTGGGACGCGAGTCAGAATACAAACAGGTTAGTCTCACACACTCCAACACACACAGGTCATATGAGGATACTGTTGAGAGCTCCGGGGTCTCTCCAGTCCAGCCCCCCCCCCTCCCGTTTCAGTTTCTGGTTCATTCATATTTTTGAGGAAGTGTGCACGACTTCTGTGAGGATATCTTCTGATCTGCCTGAGGAGATGTAAAATTAATTTTGGATTGATGGAGAGCGTATTACAGAGCTCTCTCTACTCGGGGCGTCCTCGCACCGAGAGACACGGCTCTCTGAATCTGCCGAGCCAGCAGAATTTATTGAATGCTATTGGAGGATTTTAATGAGAATCACAACACAGAAACAAGTGAAAACATCTTTTGGCTGCTCTTGGAAATATGGGATTGGGCGGCTGGCAGCCGGAGCGATGAGCGGACTCGTAGACGGCAGATAAAAAGACATTTGTCTTCAGGGCCGTTTTACTCTCTGTTATTGAATTACTGAACGGTTGGAGGGAAGAACTGCTGACACTGGCCGGCGGACAAACCCGCAGCTGTGTGTGTGTGTGAGTGCATGTGTGGATGTGCGATGCGCGTCAGCTGTCAATACAGATCTGCGGTGCCGCCTGTCCGATGTGTCTACGCTTTCCTCTCCGTTCATTCGTGAAGGCTAAAGCTAAAAATCAGGCTATCGTTTTGTAAAACACACACTTCATCGCTGCTCTTGATCAGCTGCAGCTCGAGCCAAGTGTTGAGTTCTATGAGCTTTATTTACATCGCTCAAAATAACAAATTTGCCTCAACGGGCTTTTCAATCTGCAGCGCGTACCGCACCGTATCCTCGATTCAGGTGGAAAAACGCACCCAAAAGAAGCCTTTCACACCAAGTGTGCACGAGTAAAGGTGTGAATTAGAGTTTCTTCATCAGGTCACGGACACAGAAGACAGATTTTAGCTGTGCTTGCATTCTTGGTGACGGCGAAGGATCAAGTGAAACTCGAAGACTCTTTTAAATTTGAGAGTTATCGTTTCTTGATTAAACTTACGTCTGTGTGGAGCAGGGCCAGCGACCAGCATCTCAGCTTAATCAGCAGGAAATTATGTGACCTCAAGTGTCTCAACAGACAAACAGGCTTTTCATTGAATTCAGGGAACCATCATCTGCCTTTACTGATAAACGAAGCAGGTATTCATGTCAGCCTTTCTTCCTGAAGCTCGGCAGCAGCTGCCTTCTGCTTCTTCTGTTCCAAAATGAACAATAACTTGACCTGTCAGGAGATTAAAATTCATACTCCATCCTTGAGCTGTCATTGCATTGTGATATGATTTTTGTTTTATGAGACAGTCTCGGGAGTTATGTACAAAGTTATGTAAGAAATGAGAAAGGTATGGGCTCATTGTCTTACCCAAGGACGTTTGAACAGGGCGCGCTGGCTGTTACAGGATACACACCTGTGACTTTTTGTCTCCTGACGGGTTTTATTTCTTAATGTACTCAAATCTGCAGCCTCTGATCATATGAAGCAGTTTTCAAGTGAAGCTTATTTGCATGTCCCAAAGCCTGGAAGCATGTTACACCTTGATAATTCAGTTCACAGAAGATGAGTTAACGTTCTTTGTTATCCTGCTTTTACCAGCGGATAAAACTCAGCAGCTCTGCTTCAGGTAGGTGACAATAGCTGCTCAGATTTCACTGGAAGAGGCACAAGATCGGCACGGCGCTGCAAACATTTAACACATTCGATAAAACCAGGACTCGCTCGAGATGCTCTGGAGGAGGGCGCGATGCCAGATGTGTGCTGCCATAATTCAGCTTGATCCGGTTCCCTTTGTTAACAGGCACCTGCGGTTAGCTTCACCGTGACCGCACGACGAAAACAAGCAGCCACATTTCACTGTGATCGAAGCACACGTGCACGTCAACACCAACTCATTTCACTCACTACGCCTTCAGTAACGCAGACTGGCTTCGTGTTTCGGGGAATCGATGGCTTCTATCTGTTTTTCTATGTTAGAAGACGTATCATGAGCGGGAGCAGTGAACGTCATGGGCGAGCATTTCCGCTTTGGGACTGCAGTGGACCAATGACGTCACATATTTAAGGAACCAATCCTTAATTTCTCCTGTAATCCTGCTTGCCGCAGAACAGCAGAAGTTTGATGAGCAGAGTGTAGAGCTACATGTAGGCCATTTCAAGGGGATTTTCTTTCATGGAAAAAACGTCTGAATATGTCATTTTGATGCACAGAGATGAGTTTCTGTTCCTTCTCTCTCTCCCCTCGCAGGTTTTTAAGGGAGAGGAGGGCGTGTTCCAAATCTCTGGCCTCCAGGGCAACACAGACTATCGTTTCCGCGTGGGCGCCTGCCGCCGCTGCCAGGACACGTGCCAGGAGCTGTGCGGACCCCTGAGCCCCTCCTCCTTGTTCACGCTGCGCCGCCAGGAGACGGCGTCGCCCGGAGAGCTGTGCGCCGTGGACACGGGCAAAGGGGCCGGCCTGATCTCCAGCGACGAGCGCTTCGCCGCGCTCATCGTGTGCGTGTTCGCGGGCTTCTCCATCCTCATCGCCTGCTTGCTACAGTACTTCTTCATGAAGTGAGGGAATTTAACTATAGGATAGAAAGAGAAAGCAAAAATCACAGAGTCTATGAAAGAACCGAATGAAATCAAAACAAACACTTGAGATATACTTCTAAGGCTATGTATGTATGTATGTTTGTTTTTTTTAGTCAAAGTATCAGTTCTGGCTTTCCTCACCTCCTGTCGGTCCTGTTGTCTTCTGCCTTCACTCAGTTCGGTCTCATTTCTCTCTGTCTCTCTGCTGTCTTCGTACCACCGTCTGTCTTGTTTGTTAAGGATTTCTGTCGAGGGGAGCCTTGTCTGAGCTGCACCTCGGTTGGGAAAGAAAACTGATAATCAAGCCTTAAAATAGCTGTGAGCGAAGCAGTCGCTCCTCAGACTGACTTGCATGTTTTTATTTTGTATCTTTTTAAAACATATTCGATTAGAGAACGTGTATATTTCTTGACGGTCATTGCCTTACTTTTTTTTTTTTTGTTTGTTTTGTTTTTCAATGTGTAATTTTGCTTTTTTTTTTCGTTGCAGTCGTTATTCATTTCAGCCATATTCCAGTGTAGGCCTTCAAAGCTTTAGCCGTTCATACCTTATTATTCAGTTTGTTACTACTCTACAGGCTGTCGGTCAGTTCATGCAATCTGCACCTGCTCTCACACACAAAGACACTCACACATATACAAATTTACACACACGTACACGCACACACGTACAATTACACTGATGCAGTGACGGTGAGAAACACACATTTCCACCAATCACGTATCTGCTCAGCTTGTAACATTCAATCACTCATTCAGCTACCAAAGTGATGCAATTCATGTGTGGTGTAAGATGCTGCTATCCTGTGATTTTATTATATCTAAGAAAGAATGGAAAAACAGTAATCTAATATATATACACACTATATATAGATATATATATATCTATATATATAGATATATATATAAAACAAATATATATGATATGCTATAGAAGTGATGTAATATAAGTGATGGCAACGTAAGGTCTGAACTACAGTGTGAAATAGGGAGGAGTCGACTCTAGGTGCTCACAAACAGCAGCTCTGAGGTCTGTTCTGCAGCTCGTGCGAACGGTTGAAGGAGCCCTTAAACACTGGTCTTGGATCAGAATATGAACCCTTGCGGGCATTCGAACATTGGGCACAAACTGGCTTTAGCGTTTAGGAAGCCGGGACAGGATCGTGATTGGCTGCGACTTACCAGGAAAGGGCCGGGCTGAGCGTTCGATCGGCCCTCGGTCAGGCCTTCCATACCATCTCAAGTACCATTGCTCCAGCCTATGTATCTGTAGCTTTAGTAGCGTTATGCCCGTAGCGTCGAAGACCCAGAGGTGCTAACAGCCTGCCAGCTAGCCGCCCTTCTCAGAGCTGTGTGTGTTAACCAGGAAAGCCATTAGGAGTTAGCTTGAGCTTTACCCCCCCTGAAATTTAGCCGCCAGCCGCCAGCCAGAGCAATGCTGANCTTGATTAAACTTACGTCTGTGTGGAGCAGAGCCAGCGACCAGCATCTCAGCTTAATCAGCAGGAAATTATGTGACCTCAAGTGTCTCAACAGACAAACAGGCTTTTCATTGAATTCAGGGAACCATCATCTGCCTTTACTGATAAACGAAGCAGGTATTCATGTCAGCCTTTCTTCCTGAAGCTCGGCAGCAGCTGCCTTCTGCTTCTTCTGTTCCAAAATGAACAATAACTTGACCTGTCAGGAGATTAAAATTCATACTCCATCCTTGAGCTGTCATTGCATTGTGATATGATTTTTGTTTTATGAGACAGTCTCGGGAGTTATGTACAAAGTTATGTAAGAAATGAGAAAGGTATGGGCTCATTGTCTTACCCAAGGACGTTTGAACAGGGCGCGCTGGCTGTTACAGGATACACACCTGTGACTTTTTGTCTCCTGACGGGTTTTATTTCTTTATGTACTCAAATCTGCAGCCTCTGATCATATGAAGCAGTTTTCAAGTGAAGCTTATTTGCATGTCCCAAAGCCTGGAAGCATGTTACACCTTGATAATTCAGTTCACAGAAGATGAGTTAACGTTCTTTGTTATCCTGCTTTTACCAGCGGATAAAACTCAGCAGCTCTGCTTCAGGTAGGTGACCATAGCTGCTCAGATTTCACTGGAAGAGGCACAAGATCGGCACGGCGCTGCAAACATTTAACACATTCGATAAAACCAGGACTCGCTCGAGATGCTCTGGAGGAGGGCGCGATGCCAGATGTGTGCTGCCATAATTCAGCTTGATCCGGTTCCCTTTGTTAACAGGCACCTGCGGTTAGCTTCACCGTGACCGCACGACGAAAACAAGCAGCCACATTTCACTGTGATCGAAGCACACGTGCACGTCAACACCAACTCATTTCACTCACTACGCCTTCAGTAACGCAGACTGGCTTCGTGTTTCGGGGAATCGATGGCTTCCATCTGTTTTTCTATGTTAGAAGACGTATCATGAGCGGGAGCAGTGAACGCCATGGGCGAGCATTTCCGCTTTGGGACTGCAGTGGACCAATGACGTCACATATTTAAGGAACCAATCCTTAATTTCTCCTGTAATCCTGCTTGCCGCAGAACAGCAGAAGTTTGATGAGCAGAGTGTAGAGCTACATGTAGGCCATTTCAAGGGGATTTTCTTTCATGGAAAAAACGTCTGAATATGTCATTTTGATGCACAGAGATGAGTTTCTGTTCCTTCTCTCTCTCCCCTCGCAGGTTTTTAAGGGAGAGGAGGGCATGTTCCAAATCTCTGGCCTCCAGGGCAACACAGACTATCGTTTCCGCGTGGGCGCCTGCCGCCGCTGCCAGGACACGTGCCAGGAGCTGTGCGGACCCCTGAGCCCCTCCTCCTTGTTCACGCTGCGCCGCCAGGAGACGGCGTCGCCCGGAGAGCTGTGCGCCGTGGACACGGGCAAAGGGGCCGGCCTGATCTCCAGCGACGAGCGCTTCGCCGCGCTCATCGTGTGCGTGTTCGCGGGCTTCTCCATCCTCATCGCCTGCTTGCTACAGTACTTCTTCATGAAGTGAGGGAATTTAACTATAGGATAGAAAGAGAAAGCAAAAATCACAGAGTCTATGAAAGAACCGAATGAAATCAAAACAAACACTTGAGATATACTTCTAAGGCTATGTATGTATGTATGTTTGTTTTTTTTAGTCAAAGTATCAGTTCTGGCTTTCCTCACCTCCTGTCGGTCCTGTTGTCTTCTGCCTTCACTCAGTTCGGTCTCATTTCTCTCTGTCTCTCTGCTGTCTTCGTACCACCGTCTGTCTTGTTTGTTAAGGATTTCTGTCGAGGGGAGCCTTGTCTTAGCTGCACCTCGGTTGGGAAAGAAAACTGATAATCAAGCCTTAAAATAGCTGTGAGCGAAGCAGTCGCTCCTCAGACTGACTTGCATGTTTTTATTTTGTATCTTTTTAAAACATATTCGATTAGAGAACGTGTATATTTCTTGACGGTCATTGCCTTACTTTTTTTTTTTTTGTTTGTTTTGTTTTTCAATGTGTAATTTTGCTTTTTTTTTTCGTTGCAGTCGTTATTCATTTCAGCCATATTCCAGTGTAGGCCTTCAAAGCTTTAGCCGTTCATACCTTATTATTCAGTTTGTTACTACTCTACAGGCTGTCGGTCAGTTCATGCAATCTGCACCTGCTCTCACACACAAAGACACTCACACATATACAAATTTACACACACGTACACGCACACACGTACAATTACACTGATGCAGTGACGGTGAGAAACACACATTTCCACCAATCACGTATCTGCTCAGCTTGTAACATTCAATCACTCATTCAGCTACCAAAGTGATGCAATTCATGTGTGGTGTAAGATGCTGCTATCCTGTGATTTTATTATATCTAAGAAAGAATGGAAAAACAGTAATCTAATATATATACACACTATATATAGATATATATATATCTATATATATAGATATATATATAAAACAAATATATATGATATGCTATAGAAGTGATGTAATATAAGTGATGGCAATGTAAGGTCTGAACTACAGTGTGAAATAGGGAGGAGTCGACTCTAGGTGCTCACAAACAGCAGCTCTGAGGTCTGTTCTGCAGCTCGTGCGAACGGTTGAAGGAGCCCTTAAACACTGGTCTTGGATCAGAATATGAACCCTTGCGGGCATTCGAACATTGGGCACAAACTGGCTTTAGCGTTTAGGAAGCCGGGACAGGATCGTGATTGGCTGCGACTTACCAGGAAAGGGCCGGGCTGAGCGTTCGATCGGCCCTCGGTCAGGCCTTCCATACCATCTCAAGTACCATTGCTCCAGCCTATGTATCTGTAGCTTTAGTAGCGTTATGCCCGTAGCGTCGAAGACCCAGAGGTGCTAACAGCCTGCCAGCTAGCCGCCCTTCTCAGAGCTGTGTGTGTTAACCAGGAAAGCCATTAGGAGTTAGCTTGAGCTTTACCCCCCCTGAAATTTAGCCGCCAGCCGCCAGCCAGAGCAATGCTGAAGCTGTAGTTTCTCCTTCCACCTAGTCTGTGAATCGATACTTCTGAAGACTATCCTCCTCTTTTCTCCTCTCCAGCCCATAATTATCTGTAATTACCTTTTGCTCTGGCTGCTCCTCTCTTGCTTTCGATCCATCCCTCTGCCCATGTCCTACTCTCTCTCTCCCTCTTTCCCTCTTTCCTTTCTCTCTCTCTCTCTATTAAAAGGTGCTTTATTGACATGTAATCAGAGCAGTAGCTGTGGTCTCTCCTCAGACGGACATGTTCTCTGGGGACTTGAAATAATGTTCACTAACCAAACAAGCCTTTGACAGAACACAACTCAACTGAACAGGGCATTCTGACACATGTAACACCCCACCCCCCCCGACCTCCCGCCTGACTCCTGAACCCCCTTTTTCCCAACCCAAAAAACCCAAGCCAAGGTACAGCCCAATACACACCCTGATGATCCAAAGAAGTCACCCTGACCTGTGTGATTAATGTGTGACACGTCTACTTTTTGTCAGGTTGGATGTGGGGGAAGAAGAATTGGGTGGGAAAGGGGGGTACGGAGGAGGGGCGGAGCAATAGTTTAGCCCCGCCGCTCAGCTCTGATTGGCAGCCTGTAACGTACCTCAGGGATAAGGCCTTACAGAGGGGAGATCTAATCCTGTCACCCCCATCGCTGTCACCATCGTCATCATAACAGCCTCTCTTCCTCCGTTTCTTTCTGTCTTCCTCCCCCTCTTTTAACTTTTTTTTTTTTTTTTTTTGATGCTGTATCTTGTCCTCTGTCTATGCTGTGCCTTGCTCCTGTGTGTCAGTAAGCAAAGTGGTTTACTAGCTCAAAATACCTTTGCCAAAGTTGATGGGAAAGTTAAGGTAGAGTTCTTTTCTAGGTTTTATTTATACTATATATTTGCATACAGTACTTTACATGCCAATTACAGTGCAATCTTCATTTATTTATTGTTTAAAGATTAAGAGACAAGTGTAGTTATATACTAATTTTTTTCCTTGTAGCATGTTTTTTTTTTTTTTTTTTTTTTTTTTTTTAAATGGATGTATGTTAGATTGTATGATTAAGGCCAGCATTCCTTATCTCAGTAACCCTTTAAGTATTTCTCTTACAGCTGTTGGGAACCTGTAGCTCATCAGTCCATGCATTGCAGTTATCGTTGCCGTTTCAAACATGTAACCAAATGCCTTTGTGTTTTGTTGTTTTTCATCTCCTGTTTCGGCCGTGCACAGCCGAGCAGTTCTTGTAATGCTTAGAGAGACATGTAGCAAAGCCGGGCCTTAGGGTCAAGTCATCTGTATTGGGATAAATGTTGCTGCCTTTGGCTTTTTTTTTTTCCTGATTAGTGTTATAATGAAGCTTCTGATATCTCTTTACTGTTTTATTGCCAAAGCGCAGGCTTCTCGTGTCCACTAGATGTTGCGTTCGCAGTCGTCTAAAGGGTTCTGTGATGTTCTTCAGTAACGACACAGCATTACGATTATTATTATTGTTATTATTATTCTTTCAAAAGGAAAAAAAAACATTAACTTGATCTGTGATTATGCTTCTTTTCATATTATCTTTTACTATTTTGTAAAGCAAAATGTGCCATTTTGAAATGTGTAGCCCCTTTTGGAGGAGAGTAACACAACCTGATTTCACACAGAAAGGTTTAAACAAAAAAAAAAAGGCAAAAACAATCATACGATGATTTCAGGCAGATGATGACAATAATAATATTGACGATTCCTTGTTCAGGCTAGTGCTGGTATAGCAGTAGTGAGTATTTTGTATCCAGTATTTTGCTAAGAGATGATATACAGAGATATCTATAGAGCTATAGAATGAGATGGTAATACATTATGACTAACAGAGTTGAAGCACTTTTTTTATGCCGAGCATTAGTCTTGATGAGGTTAATACGAGCGAGAGGAGACATGAGGTCCGCCGCTCTGTTCCAAACACTACTGCCAACGCCGTCTGTTACACTCATTGGCATTATCCTGTCGTTGGCGTCACTGTGACATTGGCATTACTGGAGCACAGCTCTGCTCCCTGTGGAATGCAAACTACGGCAACAAAGGAAGTACAGCTCAGAGGGAGCACGGGGCCTCTCTCAGACGTGCTCGCGGTGTCTGCCTAGCCTGTTGCATTGTAGCCGACAGGTGACGTGTGAGGTGTCCTGTCCATGAAGCCCTGATGTTATGTTGCCCACCCACAGCCCTCTTATCCCCCCTTTTCAAGCCTTAACGCCCCGGTGGGAGAGCAGAGGTCCGCCTCGTGTTTGGCCGAGCTCAGGCCAGTCGTGTTAGTGTTGTATAGTCCGAGGTTAACACAGTGTTAGCTGAACGGCTGTGCGTTTGTGGGCAGGGTACTCCCGTTTATGTGCTTTGTTGTTTTTGTTTTATTTTCAAAATGCTGGTGATTTTATAGACACCCCGCCCCACCCACCCACCCAGCCACCCTGCAGGTCCTGCACATTTGGCGGGCATGTCAACAACGAGAGACAATTTGTTTGCCCAGCAACCCCACGTCTGTGCCTTCTGATCAGTTTATTTTCTTCCTTTAATTTTTTTTTTTTTTTTTTTTTTTTTTTGGTTCTGTTTTGTACGTTTTACAGTAAGTAGAGATTTTGACTGAGAATTTGGCGATTTGACAAACACACAGAGACTCACAGGTATTTAACTATTTTTTAAGCGAGACAAAAAAAAAAAGAAACATATTTTTACCTCACGATTTAAAAACAAACATTCCAATGTTGTCATGGTCTACGAATTGAAAAAAAAAAAAAAGAAAGAAAAGAAATTCATGCATTTCTTCTTGTATTGTAAATGTTAGACAATTTCATATGCATTATATAAAAGAAACTGCCATATCAATTTTAATGTATAGATTTTTGCAAATACTACCCTATGTATGTAAGACGTAACTGTATCGGTAGCGTATATATAATATATTTATGCCCAATAAATGTTTTGATTTTTTTTTCTGACTTTGATTCCAACTGGATGTTTTATTGTGTGTCATAATTCATCAGCACTTCTACATACTCACACACATGTAGTAGTAGAAGTATCCATGGTATACCTCCAATTGCTCTTATATAGGTCACTTTTATACAGATACGTATATTAGCTACACCATATGGCAGCTAAACAGATAGATACGTGGTGTGCATACTAGTAGTAGAGCTCCTGCCAACATCAATGCAAGCTGGAGTTTGTCATACTATTATTTGTCAGAGTATTGATTTTTATCTTCACTGTTTAATCAGAGAATGATGATTCTGCTCTCATCAGATGCACCATTGTGAAGTGTTGCAGACAGAACTGAGCAATAATCAATATTTCTGATGCTAGAGTGTAAATTATGGTTAACTGTATCGCAAAACATGTAATTCTTAAAGGTGCCAACGTTTTAAATATCAGTTTACAGTTGATGTAATGAGAGTTTTGTTTTCCAGGATGCAGAGTGAGTGTGTGTCCGTTTAAGGTGGACTATCAGTGTGTGAAGATGTCAGCGCTAGATTTACTCTCCTGTGGCCTCGATAGTGTTTAGCCAGATAGCTCAGAAGAGTATATCACACACACTATTATCCCCTACTGTCCCTGAAGGCAGCCAGAGAGAGAGACTGCTGCTCTGCACGTTTAATTCCCGTCAGCCTGCAGCGACCCAAGGACGACCGCAGAATGTCAGTCTCTCCACCTTTTCCTCTGCATGTGCGCAGGTGTTTTTAAAGCGCTGGTTGAAACGGATCAATTAAATATGTGAGAGCCACTCTTCCACTAGCTCACTCACTTATCTTTTTTAATTATAATGACTGAACAAACCCCTGTTTTTTGAGGAAGTGCAGCGTAAGCAAGTGGCCATGCAATAACTCACTCTTCCAGACCGTGAAATGCAGTATGAATAAAGCTGAAGGATAAAGCAATTGGAGAGCATTAAGCGCATCCAGTAGTGTGTGACTCACAGACATGAGGCGCAATTTAAGTGACTGACTGTGGTATGATCTTCAGAGCTCTGGCATATTTGGAGAAGCTAACTTCCTGTGATTTTCACCAACAGTGTTATCTCAAGTTTACCAAAAAAAAAAAAAGATCTGAAAGAAACATATTGTAGACGACTTTACTGGCTGTGTAATCCACAGTCGGGACAGAAGTCTGAAAGTCAATAACTTGTCGATGTCCAGGACGCTGAGGAGCAAACAACCGTTTTATCAGCTACAGCAAAACAAAGCCAGGCTGAGTTCCTGGTTCCACATAAACATAAAACAATGAAACAAAAGGTGAAAGAGGGGAGGTTTAATCAACGGTCTGGTTGTTTCTGATGCAGCAAGCGTGGTGTCCATGAATTTGCCGCAAGTGTCGACAGTCCAGGCTGCTGGTCTGCTGGTGAGGATGGAGCCTGATGACTTGGTGACCCCCTGACTTTTTCACTGGAACCATCATGAGGTTCACGTTTGTGCTTTTAAGTGAAATGTCTCCACAGGTATATGAAATTCAATTAACAGGCTAAAGCCATGCTAACAGCCCTGTGAGGGCCGCTAGCATTGTTGTCATGGTCTCTTGTTCATCTGGAAGCTTCCTGCAGGATGCTGTGTTACTGTCAAAAGATGGCTTCAGAAATAGAATTACGTCTACACACAGTGCTGATCTGAAACCAGTAGATACACCACAAGCTCTCCAGAGGCTGTGTGTTGGTGTCAGCACAGGCCACGACCGGTGGAACATTAACAGGATTTTGCTAAATCCGTGCACCAAATACATTTTTAGCTTCTCTGACTTGTGCACCTGCAAGGTGTACACGCACGCCTGTGTTTGCATGTACACCTGGCGGGTGCTTGAGATTTCTGCACATGCAGACACACACTGGAATAGACTGAGGTGGATGTGAACTGTTTTTCTAAAAGTCATTTTTTCACTCGCTACTGCAGATTCCACATCTAAATACACCACCATGCTGTCTGACTCACTGATTGAACCTCTCCTCTTTCACCTTTTGTTTTATTATTTAATTGCACAATCCTTTGAATAGGGACTTCTCGTCCTAATCCCTGTTATTTTACACCTCTTCTTCTCCTCACCTATCATCCACCCACAGTAAGCGTCTTCTGCGAGACGCCAACCCACCTTTTATTTAATTATTCCACTTAAGATTTTATTATATCTATCAATGTTCTCAGCTGAGTGAGCTCACACTCACTCATATATTTGCAGCTCTTTGCCACAGATTGTCACAAACCTCTGCTGAACCTTTTGTACTCTGAGGATTTTACAGACACCCTTAAGTGTCTTGATCAGTTGCCTTAAGTTACCTCAGAGGTGACTGAGGGGTGCTTTGAACCCTGTGTGGTATCTGAGGGCAGAGCCTGCTGTCTTTGAAGCTGCCTTAGTGATAGAGTGGTGCTGTGCCTTGTGGTTACAGAAATACAACAGCAGCTGAGATGACAGAGAACACACTGCTGCATTGAGATTGCAATCTGTTGACTACTGTTACACCCTGCTGAGACTAACATTATATAATGGAGTATTGCAAGGTCACATGGGGACAAGATTACAGGCCCTGTCAAGGTGTGGTATGTGTGCTTCAGTGGTGTGGACTTAAATAAATTCAGGGATGTTTGGAAGGGCGGTGTGTGGAAGGATGTGTTGGTTTTCACAAACCTATGCTTGCAATTAGCATCTCACACCAGCTGGACACATAAATCCACTTGATTGTCAAGTGCGTGCCAGCTTGCATGAAAAATACAAATATATAAAAAAGCAAAGGAAAGAGAAGTTTATTTTTACCCCTTTTTTAACTTTTACAAGACTTTGTCATCAACAGATACATTACCCAGCAGGAAATATTCACAGACATCTTCAAAAAAAAAAGAAAATACGAATCGGTTTGTACTCTTTTAATTAGTATACTTCCCGTAGAATAAATAATATGCCATGACATCAGTATGTACAGTCAGAAACATTCATTGACAGAGATACATTCTTCAGAGCCAGGAGGCCATGTTTTGAGATCCAGTGCAGAGTAGTGGAGGCTTCTGCGGTGATTTGGACTGCTGAAACCATCTGAGTGTATAGCATCGCAAAGCACCTATTTACAAGTTAAAGCAAGCGTAGCATCATCACTTGTAGACAGTTCACTGATCCCTCTTTGTCCAAAGGGGTACATGAAACACTTTACAAAATTAAATCACTTTTATTTTTCCATCTGTAGCGTTATCTTATACATAGAATTTACAAAGGAAAGGCTATTTTAAAAACACTCTCGGTGAATAGCGTGACATTTTGTCGAGGTTGGCACCTTTGGCACATTAAAATGTTTCTGTTGCAGTTTACAAACCATCATGCACTGCGGTCGCCCTTGAAAATGACTTCCACCGGGCACCACTTCCTGCATGTGAAACAATTTAAACATCAAACCTCTTGCAAATCAGTAAACAATAGATACTTCATGATATAACTTACATTGTGCCTGTTTGATTTAACCACCCCTGCCACTCACCGCCTGCTCACACTGAACACTTAAGGGAGTGGTGAAGAATATGTGCCAGGGACGTCTGTGAATCCAGAGGGCAGCGTGTAGATGTACTGCTCTTGCACTTTTAGGAAGGTGTGAATGGTGAAAGCATAATAAATCCTGTCAAATCTGACAAGTGAAAGAATGGCAAATGAAGGTAACTGACAACAGCTCACCTGAGATGGCTGAAATCAACAATATTTCACCGGTGCTCTGCTCGCAAGACTCAGACAGCTGAGGCGGTTATGGCCACTGACATGTCGATTTTTACAGGAAAACCATTCAGCTTTCGTTGTCTAATGCACCAAACTGCTACTTTTTTTAATGCACTGCACTATGTGACCACTTAACATTTAATGACACCTCCTCAAACCTTCTGCATATACATTTTTTTCTCCATGATTTCTTTTAAGCAGCAAGAATGAAGCAGAATTACAAAAGTTAGAGACATAATAATAATACAGAATTAAATGTTTGCATTCTGTAAATTTTCCCACAGTCCCTGTAAATGAACTTGTTTGTTTTTTTTTTCTTCATTTTGGGGACTGTACCTCAACCCCATTGGCCCTTCTTGGCAGCATCAACACAGCATGGACTTGAATTTCCAAGATACAGGGCATTCAGCATGTCAGAAATTACATGAACACAGTACTTTCACGTCTTCACTCTCTCTCCGGCAAATCACATAAATCACACCCAAAAGCATGACACAATACACACAATGCAAATACTCTCTCTCTCTCTCTCACACACACACATACACACTGCACCTCTGCCCCTCTCTGAAGGAGTACAGAAGAATGCCTCAAGTTCTACAGTGCTTTCTTTGTCATCCAGAATATGAATACAATATAAGGCAATTGTAGATATCTAGTATATTTATGTGTGTGTTTGTTTGTGTGCGTGCGTGCGTGCGTGCGTGTGTACGGGCATGCGCGCCCCTGTGTGTAATCTGCACTCCACCAGTCGTGCTTTTCAGAGGCTGCTGTGTATGAATAGCGAAAAGCACAAGAAAATGAAACCGTTTGAGAAAAATCGAAGTTCAAAGTGAGTGGAGGCTCGCAGCTTTTCTCCTTTCTATGTGCCCCCCTCTCATGTATAGGGACAGAAGTACTGGCTTTTAGGTCAGTGTTATCAAATTAGGACTAACAAATTATGTCCACACATTTTTCGGTCACGTGTTTAGAAGCTGACAGTGGATTCCGTCCAGCCGTTCGAGCCGTCCCCCTTCATGGTGCTGGCTGTGCGGCCTCGAGGCGGCTGGCTGTCGGTCAGGCCGAAGAGGCGCGCCGCTGCGCCGCGGTATTTCCAGGACATGGTATTATAGAGGATTGGGTTGATGGCGGCGCTCAGGTAAAAGAGAACCACGGACACCAAACTGCAGTACTCGGACAACAGAGACAGCAGCGGGGACGGGGCATCCAGAGAGCGGAACTGCAGGTAGCGACCCACGTGGAACGGCAGCCAGCACAGGACAAAGGCCAGCACCACCACCACTGGAGGAGGAAGAAGAGCAGCAGGTGAGGAGGATGAAGAAGAAGAGGACGCGTAAAAGGACAGGAAAGGAGTAGAGAAGCGGGTGCCGGAGTAATGGATGAAGGATGAGAGAATGAATAAACTTGAAAACATTATTTTCAGTATTTACCCTAATTACTGGAGGCTAAAGTTAAGACTCAGACCTTAGTTTACTCGGAGATCGATGCCCACCCGTGTGAATGTTAACAAACTGTGAAGTTACGCCTGTGCGTAATTTGCGCGCTCTCAACATACCCAACATCTTGATGGTCTGTCTGTTGCTTTTGTCCCGGTGAGCCACACGAGAATTTATGTTTGTCTCTCTGTGTCTCTGCCACAGCCGACGGCCTATGAGGCTGTAGAGCACTGTGAGACAGAACACCGGCATGAAGAAGAAAACGGAGCTCAACCACACCATGGCCCCCATCAGGCCTGACTCCACTGCGTAGTTGGTTATCTTACACTCCCGGGTGTCCACGGCCTCCAGGGAGAAGCCAGTATCATTCATTCCCGAACTGTGATTTGTCGGCCACATGCTGTCACGCTCCACTCCAACCATGACAAACACGGGTCCAGCGCTCAATAGAGACACTGTCCAGAGTAGAAGAATGAGGGCACGGACCCGCCTTTTGGTCACCAAAGCCTTGGCGCGCAGCGGGAAACAGATCGCCAGGTAGCGTTCCACTGACAGCGCGGTGATGCTCAGGATGGTGGAGTAGGTGCACGACTCTGACACGAACTGAAAGAGCTTGCAGAGCGCGTCCCCAAACCGCCAGGGCCTGTACCTCCACATACGGTAGAGGTCCAGTGGCATACAGAGGAAGATGAGCAGGTCGGATACGGCCATGCTACACAGGTACAGGTTGGTGGTAGTGCGCATGTCCCGGTACTTACTGACCACCAAAATGGTCATGACATTTCCGACCACCCCGACCAAAAAAAGCAGCGTGCAGGCGATGGTGATGGCTGTGAGCAGAGGGATTGAGTAGTAATTGAGAGGAGGCGGGCCAAGGTCAGCGTTCCTTGTGGCGTTGTGGGTCTCCTCCCAGCTGCAGTTATGGGAGAGGCACTCCGAGAGATTGGGCCCAGAGGGCATACTGTCGCCGCGCGGTTATTCACGGGGCCGTGCCTGGCCCTTACAGCTAAAAGCACCCCGGGTCTGGGACTCCTCAAGCCCCTTGGCGCCGCTCTTTTCTCCCATCACCAATGTTTGATTTGAGGAGGTAATGGCAAAGGTTGGCAGCCGTGCGTAAAACCAAGATCCTTGCGCGCGTTGCAAATAATAGTAACCCCTGGTTCACAGTGAAGTTTAAACAAGTCACAAGCCTGAGTGGCCGAAGTACGTCAGAGATGCTCCAGGGAAAAGAGGGTCCTCTCCAGAATCTAACACACGAAGCTATTTTAGGTTGATCCAAATGATCCACTTCATCTGCAACACGCGCTCCTCAGTGGTCCAACAGTGTTTGGTGCTGAGAGTACTTTCAAAAGAAGAGTAGGTGTGTTAGTTACAAAACAACTGACAGGCTGGATATTTAAGATACACATCGTCTGCCGAAATACCTGCGGGGTGTATTCCAATCAAAACAGACGCAGCAGAAAAAAAAACAGTACAAACACGTACTGTCAAAAATGATTTAAAGAAATTTAGAGATAAGTTATCTCCCGCATCCTTTCTGTTCGTGAGTGCCACTGAAACATGACAATCCTTCGTGCGCCAAAGCATCCCAAAGAGTTCCCATCACGGGCGGGCAGCGCGTCCCTGCGTTTGCGCGTCAGACAAAAACAAAACAGTGGCTCGGTAGACGAGTTGCATCGGGCAGCATGTGATGGTGAGTCACAGGCTGGGTCGTAATGATGCGGCAGCAGCGGTGAACATCTGTCCCGGGCACCGCACCGGAGCTCCAGTTCAGCCAAACACAAACGGACAAATGACAACCAGAGTGAAAACAAATACTGTGTGACGGAAAGGAGAGAGTTTTGTAAAAGTCACAAGCACCACGAAGGAGCGACGCATTGTCAACATAAATATCCAATGAGACTTTAAAATGATTTAAGCTCATTGAAGTTGATGAGAATAGCAAAAGAAAATTCACTCTAGCTTTCCAAATCTGCTCCTCTAGCTATGGCGCATATCCAGAGTGAGGACTCTGACTCCCAGTGCGCAAAACATCATATATAGGTGAAGTGCTCAAGGGAGGGTGGTGTGGGGGGTCCACTGTGAGTCCAGTGCTGCAACGCCACCTACAGGTGCCTTTAGGGCAGTGGTGACTGGGGGTTAATGGTCACCAGTTTTAGAAAATCTCTGTTTCCCACCAGGTCTTTCAGAGAGCACTGAGGAAGAATCCAAGAGGGAGTCGGTCCTTGATCAAGACCCTAAATGACCACCTGCTGCAGAAGTGTGGCTTAGCAGCTGCAAGGAGATTAATTAAAAAAAATAAATGTTTTCCCACATGGATCAGTTTAGACAACAGCATTATAAGGTTCTATCTGAGTTTTGATCCTTAAAATAATCTGCACATTGATTTTTTTTAAGAGCTGTTTGGGCTTAAAGTTTGGAAAGTGCCGTTTTTACCTGGTGGGACGTCAAAGTGTTGATGCTGAACATCTCAGACCTGCACTCATTAAATTCCACAAAGAATCAAAATGCATTGTCGTCAGTCTGAATCCCAGTTTGAATTCACGGCTCCAAGTCGCCCTCTGCACAATGACAACAGGGACCATGGTGTGGCATTTAGGAGCGTTCACCATTCATGCTCTAAAGCGTGTTTGCAAATTTGCAACATAATCCCCCGACTGCTGAGGAGGTTTGTTTGCAAAAAACATTACAGGACATGATATGCACATGCATGTGGAGGACGTCACGCTTCAGCCAGAGGAGAAATGCTGCATGGTGTGAAATGAGGTTAGAGCAGACAAACAGAATATCCCGTTGTTCTTAGTCTTTAAGTGAGCAGTTAAATATGTGGTTTAAAGGTAGCTTAACCTAATTAAATAATCTAAATTCCAGTACAGCCAGAGTCTGCTCTTAACTTCATTTTCACTGAGTGTGTAGTTAACATTACTGCACCAGGAGGAATACAATACACTGCATCGTTGTCAGCTTTGTGTTGCAGATCAACAATCATCGTATCTTATTTTCTTACTGACTTAATGACGGCCTGCTGCAGGTTTCACTGCTCAAACAAATGACTGCATTCGATATAAATGTGAAGCTCAGCACAATTTGTAATATATCTCTATTTTTACAGCACTGATGTGACCATCAAGCTTCAGATATTGTTATCTCTCCGCCCTTTGTGCTGTGTTTACCATTGGATGCCATTATGTTTATGACCACTGACAAAGTCTGTGTGTGTGTGTGTGTGTGTGTGTGTGTGTGTGTGTGTGTGTTTGAGAGAGGGGGGGTGGGGGGGGAAAGAGATCTTAATAGTGGAAACAACTCGAGCAGGACGTTTGTCAGAACACCTGTGTCTCTGTGTCTTTCACAGCCTCTTTGACCCCTTTTCTTCACATCAGGTATGTATCTGCCTGTGCTCATGTGATGCGTGCATGTATCGTATGTGTGTGTTTGTGCCGGTTTGGCTGTGTTAGTGTGCGTTTGAGTGACGGTCCTTTTTAGATTTCCAGGTAAGACCTCAACCTATGAACTTCTGACATTTGTATCTAACTACATATCAGTGGTGATGATGATAACAGCCCAACAAGAAGCCAAAATCAGCACTGTTTACACACCAAATGTCCAAACTGGACTGTTTCTGAGACAGCAGGGGTCAAAGCAGCAGCACTGGGTGTCTTCACTGAAACATGGCTGTATTTTAGAGTCAGGAAAGATTTTCCTGTCTGCTCTTTTCATGGCTGTGAGCTGAATGTTATGTATATGACAGAGAAGTCTGTCACGGTTTCCTGAAGTTCATCTCTGTTTGATCTTTTTATGGTTTTACTGCTGTGTGTTCTGTACAGGCGACGCATTTACCGCTTGACTGTTGAGGTCCTTGTTCCGTTCATGTGATCCCTGAGTGCGTTTGGTAAGCACGGCAAAGAGGTTGTGCTTTTAGTCTGATTTTGTCTGACTTCAGCTTCCAGGGTGCGGTAGTAGAGAACAGGGTAAAGTCCCTTTCATACGTGTGCGCACGCACACACACACACACGTCTTGTTTCCATCATTACTGACGACACTACATAGACTTACATTAATTTCCTGGAGACCTACCCTAACCTTAACCCTAGTCTTTACCCTAAAATGTAATGATTTGTATCACACTGGGGACTTGTCCCCTTAAGGAGGTCGAGTGCCCACAATGTGAATGTGTAAACAGTCTGTGTCACCACAATAGGAGTAATACACATTCACACACACACACACACACACACATGCACACACACTTCACAGCTGTGTGGTTTTTGAGGGGTGCAGTACATCCCTTCATCCACAAGATGGAGGAAGAGCTCTCTCTTCATTTGTACTTGAACTTGTGGATGTAAAGGCTTGTTTGTGAGTGGCTGCCAAACTAATGAATGGTTTAGTTCTACAGGTGTGATATGAGACCTTTTCAGCATTCAGCTGGACATACAGCTACATCAAAGTTATTCTATTTTTTGTTTTTCATATTTTTAGATTTTTTTACTTATGTAGAACAATGAAGACTCAAAGGGACTCGCATGCAAAGCCACAGGCAGTCAGACATGCTCATGAATACAAAGATGAGAACAGACAGACAGACACAGACAGGTACATATGCATAAAGCCAGAGAAACACACACAGTAACACACACACACACACACACACACACACGCGCGCGCACGCACACAGACCAGAACAAGAGACAAAACAAAGTGAGAATGTGAAATGATGAGATCACAGGCAGCACCAGTGTCAGTGTTTTCTCCTCCTCCTTCACCAAAAGTCCAGAAGTGTTTTTATCCAATGAGAGACGCCCGTGGGAGGAACCTGTTGCTGCGATTGGTGTAGAGTTTCAGAGACCCCTCCCTTCCTGAGGAGTTGGAGAGAGTTCACAGTTAGTTTTCTCTCAGCCACACTTACTGAGTTAGAAAACAGAGGGAGCAAAGGATTAGCTGTGTGCTGTGTGCTGCTGCACACGTCTTTGTGGAGAGAGTGTGTGTGTGTCTCAGTGTTGCCGTCCATTCAGTGAAGACAAGGGGACTGATCAGCAACCAGCATGTGGACTGCACGTCCACAGAAAGAGCAGGTTGGTAATGTCTCCCTCTCACTCTCTATTTGCCTGGGTGTCTGCTCTGTTCTATTTGCGTCCATGGGCTTGGGCTGGAGGGGGTGGGATGTGTGTCTCTGTGACACTCCTTGGGTATGGGTTGTCAGTGGGATCATGGAGAAGAATGTGCAGTATGTCAGGGTCTGCCATTATGCCTCCAGCTCCTAACGGTGGGCTGGGAGCAGCTCTTGTTGTCTTGCTGCACAGCAGATGTGTGTCTAACATGAGAAGGTGAAGCTGTGTCTGCTCATGCTGGAAAGACCTGCGTTATGTGCTGGAGGTGACAGAGGCGACGACCAGTGAAATGCTGCAACAGGTTGTGTGTTACCTGTTGTGTAAAACTGTACAGGTGTGTGTGTGTGTGTGTGTGTGGTGTGTGTGTGTGTGTGTGTGTGTTGGCCTGCTGCCCCCCTTCTCACGCCCTGTTGTGAAACTTAGTTGCCTCAGCTGGAATGTCATGGGAAGACTGGAGATATTTTGCTTCTCTTTTCTCTGCTGCTACCACCCTCCTCCTCCTCCTCCTCCTCCACCTCCTCCTCCTCTTCCTCTGTTGTCTTTGCAACGGATACACATGATACTGACCTCTGGCATTCAGTAGTCTTCCTCCTGCACAGGCTGCAGCTGAGGCGTGACCTCAATACTTCTCCGATGTGTTGACAGCATGCACATACTGTAAACTTTATCGCCGTTACTCCTGCCCGAGGCTTCGAGTGTGTGCATGTGTGTCTAACTGAATCGACCCATTTCATGTGTTGCAGTCCTGAACTGTGGGTGATGCACGTCAATCATTAATCTGGACGGAGGGAGAAGGTGAAAAGCTTTAGTCCACAACCACTGACCGTTCTCCAGCCGAAGACGTAAACTTAACAAGAAGTCTTCGTCTCAGGAGGGATTGGAAGGATTTCAAATATTTCTAGCCAGGCGGGCAGATTACTTATGTAAACTTATTCCAGATGTGCTCTCATATGCAGTGCTCTGCCTCACGGTGAAGCCCTGTCAAAAACCCACAGTTTCCAACCACAGCCTCAACTTTATGGGTCATTCAAACACCGCTTTTAGCACATTGTTTCTACAGCTTTCACTTTCAAGCTGCATCATAAGACTGTTGGTCGCTAATAGGAAGGGTTTTTGAGCCTCGAAATCCCGAACAGGGACAGACTTTTCTCAGTGCTTTCTCAGTCATACTGCTGCAGATAACAGGTTGAAATCTGAACTGTTTTACTGCTGAAGACAAATGAAAGATCTCTCATGCACAGACTGTAGACGATAGAAGAGGTTCATGAGATGCAGGAATCATGAAACCATCATCAGCACCTTTAGTTTGCCAGTATTCCTAAACTCTCTCTGTTTTTGAATCAGAGTAGTTTTGGCCTACATGCAATCTCAATGTATTGTGTTATGAGATTTCAGAGATCGAGGTGGCTATCAGGTGACAGCGTTGTCTTGCAGACTTTAAAGGTTTGCTCTACCCAGTTCTAGAAATCGTGTTTTACCCCTTGTCGTTAGTGCTGTCTAGTCCGGCAGATAGTTTTTGTTCAATTTGCAGAGGCTCTGAAATTTCCCGTGTCCCCAGATCAATGGAGGTGAATGGAGATTTCTTCAGAAACAATGCTTTCATTACTATGTTTGACTATTCAAAACTTAAAGTTCCAGTGAAGCCTCTTCTCACCTTCTTTTGATTAGCTGGTTTCTGGGAGAACATGAAGCTGCTGACCTTTTAAGACGCTGTTGGCATCACAAATGAAATTGCATTCAGCTTCATTATGTTTGGGTGGTAGCAGAAGTCTAAAGGACAGGTATCTCAACACCTGGGCAAAGAAAACCAGAACTATGTTCATGGCTAAAAACTGCTGCAGGCGGTCCTCAGTGCTTTCTGTCCTGCCACTATAATCATGGTGAGTCAGAGTCGCTTCAGTGGTCGGTAAAGTCATAGTTTGGTAATTTCCAGGCTCTAACTTGGCTGCCGTGGTCTGGCTGAGTCAGGCTTGGCTGAAAGAGAGAGAGAGAGAGCAGTTCCATCACTCCTTCAGCACAATGATGCCTTGTGTCGCCGCCAGCAGAACGCCACTCTGGCGATGATGACGATTGCGCCGTCTCCTTTTCTGGCATCTACTGTATGTCTTGCTTTCTCTGCCGCTCTGACCATCCCTGTCCCCCTATCCATGGTGTGAAGGATTAGATAATAGGCAGCTTTAGTGTGGGCAGAGACAGAGAGGTGTCACAGACCTCTCTTGTTGCTTCTCTATCCGTTCCTCCCTCCATCTTCTCTCTCTCTCTTTGTACCATCTGCGCCACGAGGAGCTTGGCACCACACGAGCTGCTAATGCCGAGGTTTATTTTATCTTTATTGTATGGATGTGTGAGCGTGAGTGGTACACAGTGAAGATGTTTACATGTCCTGTATGTATGGTATCCGTACAATGAGTTGAATCATTCACTGTTTGCCAGAGCACTTTGTGAATGTCAAGCTCGTTATCGCACATCCAGGAATAGACGATGCATCTTACAAGTTATCTATTTTTCCTCACGCTCGGTAATCAGTGACAGCATCTCCGTCGATGTTGACATAGCCGTTCAGCCCGCCTCCAGTGTTGTCCTCAATAATTTGATGCTTTTCAAACACGTATTGCTAAGCGAGCCCAGTGCGGAGGGACAAAAGTAGGAGCGTCAGCGGATGTTTGACGCGCAGAGTTTAGTTTATGGTGGGGATGACTGTGCATATATTTCTGGATGACACATTTTTGATAAAGGCTGCGATAAGACATGAGGATCACTGTCTGATAAAGATGTCCGGTCAGAGGTGGTGAAGAGCAGCTCTGACAGCATAACTTAGAAATAAAAATGAGAAATTCTGCTTTGGCACACTGAAACTGTCACAGTGACGGTCGGTGCGTTCCACAGCTTTATGATGAAATGCTGGAACTTTTATTTGTTGTCTTCACCTTTTTCTCAACCTGTCATGTGTAATTCCACTTGACTTTCACGTTCATCCAGAAAGACCAACCAAGTCTTGATCCTACTGTTAATACAAAGAGCAAAAGGAGACGACACTCACAGAACGAAAGCAGAATGTAGGTGTGATGTCCACCTTAGACACCTCCACCACCAGGATGCCCTAAAGAGGTGGAGGAAAATCCTTTTCTTTATTTTATTGGAAATATAAACATTCTCCACCCAGCCTGGACAATGCAACTGTTTCCCTGTTCAAAGCGTTCAGGATTTGGTTTCTGGGCTCATGCAGTGAGCACAACTCAACTCTGGGCAGCAGCCACAGCATGGCAAGTCAAGTAAGACCCCCAATCCCCTGTGCGTCTAGTTGTAAGAGTAAAATTAGTGAGCTTGAGAAGAGAAAAGGCTGGAGCACGTATGATCACTTTACATGCAGACCAATGGCAGAGCCTTCCCACACCGATCACAAACGTTTGCCAGCGAATTGGATTTTTTGGATGCGAGCGACTCAACTTCCTGTCTCAACTTAATTTTGGACAGCTAAGTGAGTGATAGAGGATGCAGATTTTTATTTTTTTTTTTGTCTGCCTGTCAGTACGGCCATGGCGACCTTGTCTCCGTTCCCACGTGTCCCTGCGCTGCTACAGGAAACGGCTATGAACAAGACTCTGCCACAGAAACACATCTTTTATTTCAGACGTCAAAGAGAAATGTTTTATGTTACGATGCGTCTCAGGAGGGCAGTTGGAACAGCAGGTACTGTAATGCAACACGGCTTCCTGTGAGGCACATTCAACAAAAACAGGGGTGAAACCTTTGTTCTATCAGGGGCCATTTCAGTTTTAATAACATCCGTCAAGGGCCTCGCTCATACTCCATTACTGAACACGTATATGACACTAACCTCTGCAGTGACTGGAGCTGCTTCTCCTTGGTGATGTTAGATAGCGGCGATGATGATGCTCCTCGCAGCTGGTTTCCAGGTTTTATGGTCAGTCAGTCTTTTCAGTTTTAATAAGAGTTGCTCTCAGTTTCTTTACAGCCCAATGATTTCGTGTTGTTGCTCGTCGGGAACATCAGCTGGTTCAGCATTAAACAGTGAATATGTTAAATTCCTTTTGTTGACTTTTCATGTCCTTAAACCTCTCAAATACCTGAAGGAGGTTTCACCCTCAGCAACATATTCAGATGTCGCAGCAGGCTTTTGCTCTTGCACAGCAGGTTCCCACAGCTGGTGATATTTCAGCTCTGACTCGTCCTTTACTTCAACAAAATGTCCATTTCTCTTTTGTTCTGCTGACAGGCACCATGAAGCATTGATGTGATATCAGCTGCTACGTGTGTTGCATTCAGGGACCGCCCGGATTAATGTGTTTAGTCTGCCATTTTATGTTATTTTCTTAATTGCTGAAAAAAGTCATTGCTTTTTTGACTTAATGAATCACCCCACGGCCCAGATCAAACGGCCTCCAGAGGCCAAAGGTTTCCCACCGCTAAGCTAAAACAAACTCGCCTCATCCTGCTTTCCTCTTCCTGCAGCTGTCTCAGAGTGGCGTGAATGGGTGAAAATGGGTGTGAGAGATTAATGAATCAACCGTATGTTGAACACAGCATTGATTGTGGATTAGCGTTCTGTAACCGTCAGTAATTATTAAACTTTCTAACAAGTCCCCATTGATAAGCGGTCTCGCTTCCTAATAGGCCAACAGCAAAAGTTAGGAAGTCATCTGTAATTATAAATCCTAAGAAGCTAACATTAAGTTGTGAATGTTAAAGGAGTGGTTCAACGTTTTGGGAAATATGTTTATTCATCTTTTGGCGTAAAGCTACATGAGAAGGTTGACACTGCTGTCACATCTGTCTTCAGTCTTTGTGCTAAGCTAAGCTAGCTGACAGACATGAGAGTCTCTCAGAGGTCCGACTGTCCATCGGAGCGGCTCATTTGATGAAATGAAGAGCTGAAGACGAGGCAAGTGTGCTGCTGGGGTGGAATAAACATCAGTCAGAGAGAATTTTCACAACCTGTTTGTAATGATTTATTACTTCTGTTTATAAAGCCTCTAATTAGATCTTAAACAGACCCCTTATTAGAAAGTGGTACCAAAATTTCTCCAGTGGGACATACGTCTCTCCCAAAACACAACATCTGAGTTGCATATCACTTCTCCAGTAATGGATTTGGTCTTATTAGAACGTATGAAGGTTGCTTCCTGCATGAAAAGTGTAGCAATATGTTTTAATGGCTCTCTTGGGCAGGGTGAGAGACTAAATTTCCCATGTGTCACATGTTGGGAAGATTGACGAGTGCCCGCTTTGCTTTTATGTCGATCATTTTTCTCTCTTGCTGCCACTCTGCGCTGAAACCGCCGCAGTTCTTCTCCCACTCATTCTTTCACTTCTTCATCTGTGAGTTCACAATGCGTTGATTCCATCTAATTGACATTTAACAGGGATGCTAACACATGAAGGGAGAGACGGACGCTCTTAGCTGCTTCTGTTGATATTTATATACAAAGCAGCTCGCTGGCTGTTAAAACTATCGCCATGACAACAGGACAGGAAGCAGGAAATAGGCAGCGTTCCATTGGAATGGAGTCGAGAGATAACGCCTGCAAACTGCGAGTTCCACTGCGTTCCCATCATCTCTCTGCTCGCCTCCCGTCAGGTCGCATGCTACAGACACACGACCAGCACTTTCATGCACGTACGTGCGTGCATATGTTTGACATCTGAGTCCGCACAAGCAGACGTTCAGGCCACTTTCAGCATTCCCAGTCCCTCTCCAGTTATCCTCTGGGTGGGTCGAGCCTATCGGAGGGTCATGGATATTCTTAGAGCAGTGAGATAACTGCACTGTCATAAATACGCCGTCTGGAATCTAAGATTTCATTCACCACAAAAGTTTAACCAGTGATGCATCCTGTGTGTCGACCGAAATCATATTTGTTGTTAACGATTTAGACAAAAGATGAACTTTTTCTGTAGGAAAGTACTTTCTGCTGCTTTTTTTCAACTGTACGATCCTTTATTTCTCCTTGAAGGCTAAATACAGTACAAACTTTCTTATAACATTATGTAATTTCCATGAAACAACATTCATTCATTCATTAGTATTCATTCAGATTTTTGACCATCATCAGTGGGAAAATGTGGACTCTATATGAGGGTGACTCAAATACAAGCCCTAGTGGTCTACGGTGTCACGAATCAAGGAAGTTTGGATTTAAGCAAGTCATGATTAAGGTCTAAAAACCACAGATCTGCATGTACAAACACATTTCTTCACTAACTTGTTGTGTAAAAACAGTAAAGGTGTGATGGTCAGGCAGACATTTTTTCAACCAGGGCTCCCTCCTTTGACAGCAAGGCTGCTAATGTCGCTACAGGCTAACTAACTCGCTAGCAAAGAGTTCGGATCAGGCTGCTTTGAGGTTATGTTTATGGATTAAACGGTTCAGCCAAATGAGTATGCAGACCCTTTACTAAATATGTCCAATGAGGATGGAATAATTCAGATGTCACTTCATTCTCAGCTGTCTTCACTATCCTGTCCTCTTCGTACAAAATGTGACCAAGCACAGGGGGATATTTAGAGCTGTCGCTGACTCAGCGACGGACAAACATGCTCTGCTTAGGAATGTGAAAACACTGCTTTTATAAATAGTCCTACAGTAAAGCATACATAGGTGTCCTTATTTAAGAAGCAGAATGAGAAAATGATCGGATCGATGAAGAGATAAAGGACTTCACAGGGACAGCAGGAAGCGTGCAGTCACTGCAGGTAACGGCTGACTGATGGTACCTCTCTGCTGTGTGAGCGTGTTGGATCTTGTTCAGTGGAGTGGGAATGTTTACCGTCAAGCTGTTATCTGTTGGTGTGCGTGCTCGTGTGGGATCTACTTGTCACAAACAGTTTTAGCTCCAAACAGAAGAATTTAGCACTTTGCAGGGAGAGAAGTGCTGCGTACCTCCTTCTCACTGATTCTTAGGCGGGGTTATACAGGGTCGGATGTTAAATTTAGGCGTGATAGACAGATATTTGGACGTGGAAAGTCCTTAAAGGTAAACCTCTGGAAGAGAGTGTGTTTTCTTCTGCCTCCACTCACTGAAAGGAAACTAGTCACTTTGTTCTTTTCTTCTGTCTGCCTCATGTGTTTGAGTTGCTCCAGCCCCGACTTGCCTCAGAGAAAACGTTCTAGAAATCTGATGAATCACCGAAACCTCATCCTTTAGTGCTTAACCTAAGGAGAAACGAAACACTGCCTCTGTTTACAATTCTTCCATAAAATGGCGACAGTACTTTAATGGCTCCACTTGTAACTTTTTATACATCGATACATCATCACTGGACTTTTTTATCGTTCTGTCACGGCTGTGTTATTGCCTTCTCTGAAGCTTTAAGCAGCATTTCCATTAAGAGGATGTTTTCTGTCTGATTAAAGCAGACTGCTGTGAAATGTTCCCTTCATTGTTTCATGTGAATGCACACATTTTGGATCACTGGGATGAGATAGTGAGCACACATATTTATATGTTTCCTCTGCAGAATAAATCTTTTTAAACAACAGGCCTTGTTGACGTCTGCAGGGGCGTTTATCATACCCCCAGTCCAAGGCGCTGTGTAAAATGCAGGTAAAAATAAAAAGTAATCATTTGCAAAGAACAGCTCACAAAGTGCTCCTCAGCCCATGTAGTGTTATCCTTCATCCAGTCATGTGCTCACAAAGCGGTGTACCTCTCTCCATCCTCGCTTGTGAAGGACTGAGCCTTTCCAGGATGCCCCTTTCATACCCAATCATGACACTATCACCTGTCACAAATCAACCTGTTTACCTGTGGAACGATCCAAACGGGTGTTTTTGGAGCATTTTCCCAGTCTTTAGCTGCTCCTGTCCCAACTTGTTTGAAACTTATGTTGCTGCATCAGATTCAGAATAAGCAGATATTTACAAAAAATCAATGTGAAAGTAAATTAAATATATTGTCTTTGTACTGTTTTCAGCCGAGTATGTGTCAAAATGCAAATCATCACGTTCTGTTTTGTTTAAGTTTTGCACAGCGAGCGTCCCAGCTCTATTGGAGTTAACAGTATGAGAGAGTAGCTTTTCTTTGTGATCTAAATTGTTGTACCTTACAAAACAGCAGACAGAATTTCTGTCTCAATAATTAAGGAAAAATATGGGATTCAACATGATGGAGTGCAGTTTGGGAGTAAACAGACAAAAAACTCCTTAAGTAAAATCTCTTTTCACAATCTTTTCCCCGCTGAGTCAGCAGCTCTCTGCCTCTCCTTTGCTTTCTCCCTCTCATTCGTTTCTGCTTCATCTGGACTCAGAGGGCGGTTTGCCAATGGACCACATGCGCATGGGGTAGTCTTGGATGGCTAAGCACACTGCTTGGTGGTATTTAGTGTCTTTCTTTGTGTTTTTTTCTGGATTTCAGCGGTCAAAGACTTAAAATGCAGATTACAGTGCAGCTGTTGGCTGCGGCGCTCTTATTTTCCACTCCCTGCCTGTACCCTGTTCTTAGTAATGCAGCGTTTTATGGATGACTGCTCTTGGTGCTAAAATAAAGTTGGAGCAGCAGTGTGACAAGCACACAAGAAGAATCATTTTTCTAACAGGTTTAACAGGTTTTTGGCATCTCATGATGTGGTTATCCTGTGAAACTGAACCCCCGTTCTGAGCTGTGTGTTCTGGTGAGGTTAGGCACAGTGAAACTAAAACAGAGAACTGAGAAGTTTCTCCATAACCCTTTGTTTAAAGTAAACATCTACCATACATGATGGTGTGTTAACACGCGTATATTCTCAAATATTTGCCTCTAAGGTGTAGAGATGTAGTCGTTTGGCTGTGTTTATTCTTGGTGTCATGCATGACCGCTATAACTAGCGGTATGTCATTGTTGCGTGACTGCACAGGTGTGGGTGCATGCCATTTTTAAAATTCATTTTGGGATGTATGGCTGACTGTATGCATGCGTGTGTGTGTGTGTGATGCCTGGCTTTGTCAGGTTTTACTCAACATGGCGTCTTACACAGAAAAAATTACATCACCGCATTGTTTTGTCAGCAGCTCCACCTCTTACGATCGCAGTTGATCCAGTCATCCCCAGACGCAGCACTGACAAAACACCAGACCACATAATTTATGAAGTAATATTTGGCAAAGATGTCACAATCTGGATTTTTACAAACCTCAATCGAAGAAAGAAATGAGCTACTGTGGCTTTTGCAAATTTTATTGCATTGACCAACAGTGGGATGAGTAGGAGATGCAAAATATTTATTGGATATGTAAAATTAATAATGGATATTAGTGCCAAAATCAGTCTAATGTTAGCTTTTAATGTTGAAGCACACTGCTCTATGCCCGTCTCGCAATTTTTGAGCTAAAAGCCAAGAATACTTAGTCTCCTTTCACTTATTCTTTAATCATGTGATCTGATTTTGATGGGAAATTTATTCATTTTAAATTGTATTTTGTGTCCCGTTTTTAAAATTATTCAAAGAAAAACTCTGTTTGTCTAACACGTCAGATATTAAGTATCTTCTGTGACACAAATGTTCATCTGCACCATGTGAGTGCGTAATAAGTCATTAAACTCATGATACCACATGTGATTATGTGATTAAGATCTTTACATGTGTCAGTACGAACAGCTAAATTCAGTCATTCACTAAGTTCTTACTGCAGGAACGTCTCTGAAGTCACAGAAGTGGTGAGAGACACGTTTTATGCTGCAATAACTCCCAAAGAAATGTATCAACACTTTAGGAGCTGCAGTGGGAGGTTGGGTGGGGTTGGGGAGGACGGGTGTGTGCGTGAGGGTGTGCAGGCTTCCTCAGAAAAGCTGAGGTAGCACAATGACGTTCAGTGAATCACTAACCTACTGGTTTTGACGCAGGCATAATCGCTACTAAAAAACTAAAGTGAATGACGCCCCCCTCTGTTTTAGGTTTAAGGGTTTGAAAGCTGCCCAACCTCAAGCATGGCTGCAAGAGAAAATCGTTTGGTTGCGGCAGTTCTCATGACAAACAACATTTTAGCTTCTGCACGCAGACCTGAGGTGGTATCAGAGAACAAAAACTGCAAATGTTGCGTGAGAAAAACCTCGAAATGAACGGCTCTGGAGGAGAATACTGATAACAAAGAGAAGATAACAAATGCTTCAAACAGGGTATGAGGGGTCGCCAGGTAGTTTTATGAGCATGAAAATGATGGGATGGCTACGCAGCAACCAGATCTCAAGCCAGCTGAACACCTATGGGAGATTCTGGACTGATATGTTAGCCCAAGTTCTCCACCAGCACCATCATCGAAGCACCAAATGAGGGAATAAAATGATGGACTTTGAGTGCTGCTGTGTCTTGAGTGGTGACCTCATGTGACCTAGAAAGCTGTTCCAGCTGTGGCTACAGTTTGTTTTAGAGTGTGTTTGTTAATGAGGCTGCATGCTTGTGGGGCCTTCAGGGACTCTTAGAATAGAACATCGGGGTCTTGTGTAACCGGTCATGATCGGTATATGATCACTGGAGGGCTAAAGGTCAAATGGCAGGCCCTGTCTGTGGGAGTGTGTCCACTCAACAAAGACATGCAAACACACACACACTCAAACACTCATTTATTCAGCATATAGAGCTTTTAATTTGTTGGAAATGATCATGTCTCCCCTCCCCTAGGCTCGCCCTGCTCTGGGGGCTAACTGCTGAGCATGCTGGGTAAGGCTCCACCCACGACCAGTAGTCTCAACCTGGTGACTTCTGAAGTTTCTGACGTCACGGCGAACCCGGACGAACTTGACGGTATCAATATGGCCGACCTCGTGGAGAGCCTGGATACCAGAGAGCTGGACATTGAGGAGGCGGAGGAGACCGACTACGATGGAAGCTTAGGTGTGATTTCACCCGCATTTCTCCCAAAAACAAGACGTAAAAGAAAATATAACAGCAAACAAAGCAGACATCCCTGAGTCACACAAACACATGCTGTAGGTGTGATCTGGAAACACAGTAAGAACGCTTGGCAAACCCGCCAAAACCCAGTTATAACTGAACAAAGCAGCCAGTTTTTCTGGTGATTAGAGATTAAACTTCCAGGAAACTCAACTTGTCAGACTATGAAGCAGATTCATTGTTCAGAAGCACGATTTCTATGGCCACAGAAGCCCAAAGCAATAAGTGTGTCACTGTCCTCTCAGGCTTGTACCCAGGATCATGTAGAGAAAACTGAAGCTCGGCTAAGTGGGCTCAATCAATCTAACAGTGCGAGAGCATGAGGGTGAATCTTTCCTGGATCTCACAAACTTTACTGGAGAATAAACTGAAACATTTCGACCTAACGCTGCAAACTAGGCAAACATAAAAGTCCTGAACAAAGGCCGACTTTTCCAGCGACGCAGCCTACTCGCTCCCAAGCAGCCTGAGCAACTCCCACATGCACACGCAGAAACATCACACTTTCTGTGAAGACTGGGGGTGCATTATGGGAGCATTCAGAGTGAATGATCATGCATTCATAACACACATGATGCTTTCTGATGCACGAGATCAACAGTCCTGAAATGTGACTTGTAATGAATGATAAGTTACGCAAGAGTCTTATGGAATGTAGAGAATTACATTGTGTATGTATAAGTGTAAGGGGGGGGGGGGTTGGAATGGCTGCAACTATCGCCAACTCATTCATAGTGATAATAAAGCTTGACGTAACACATTTATCATATGAATTTTATAGCTTAAGGTTCTTCATTCAGACAGATTTTACTTTTCTCTGCACTTTGCCGTCTTACATAATAATCACTTGCAACTGCAAGCTCTTTTATCTTGAGGTTTTCAGTGTTGTTGAGGGCAGACAACATGGTCTCCATCAGGGTGGGTAGGTAGGGCTCAATATCTGCTCCTAGGTTCTCCATGAAGTTCTCTAGGGCATAAAAGGCCTTAGTAACATGGCCCACCTTGGCCTGATTCAAGGATGAAAGGTAGCCCAGCAGCAAGGGCATCAATTCTGCACAGTACTTGCTCACTTCAGGTTGTAAATGTTCTGAAAACTGTCCCAGGGCAAAAAGGCTGGCACTGCGCACCACCTGATTACTGTCAGAAAGGCTCTGGCACACTGTCAGCAGCACAGATGACAGCATCTTGGTGCGTATGTGGTCAGCACATCCTTCAGCCAGCACAGCAAGACACATGAGGCCCGATGCAGCATGGATTCTTTAAAATGCAGGAAAATGCATTGCACCTTGCTTACCAACAGCAGCGAAACAGTATGATGAAGCATGCACTATTATGGATGCATCAACATCTGCTTCACTTCACTTAACGCATGCAGTGATCACTTATGATACTGCATGGACGATTAGCCTAACGAGTGCTTACTACAGGTGATTGATGAGGTGCGTATGAGTGTAGGTAGTCATAGAATGTATTGTACTAAAAGCCCATCAGTCAACCTGCAGTTCAACTAGTTAAGAGCATCTGTAAGACTCTTGAAGTTATAATTCATTACAAGACACATGTATGATGTTTCATGTTGATATGCTGCATCAGAAAGCATTTCAGCACGTCACTGTGAATGCCCCATAATGCCCTATGGATGTGCTTTTCATAGAATGGGTTAGCCACCTCGCTAACCGCCCACCTCTCTTCTGTCAGGGGACTGTCGGATCCCGTTTTCAGCCATCTATGCCACAGTGGGCTTCAAGGAGGCCGATGCTAAGGTCTACCTGCCCACTGTGCCCATCAATGTCCGGATCCTGGAGGTGGAGAGGTTCACCGCCGCGCAGGACCGCTTCAACCTGTCGCACCACAGGAGCGTCAACAAGGTACTGCATGTGCACACACACACACACACACACACACGTATTTTTGCAAAGACAGACATTTTATGTTCTTTCCTTGCACTCCTTACCTTTGTTTTTTTTTTCATCAGATGCTTATTTTTGCTTCTAAAATAACCATTTCTAAATCGACTAAAATCACTAACCGCTACCCTTCCCCTAATGTGTTGTGTGTTTTTGTGTGTGTGCGTGTGTGTGTGTAGTCTCTGCCAGCAGTGTTTAAGATTGAGCTGAGGCACGGCGAGTTCACCTGGGTGGTTAAGAGGAAGGAGAAACATTTCATGGAGCTTCACAGAGAGCTGAGGACGTACAAGACTTTCATGAGGATACCGCTGCCGTCACGCAGGTTGGTGCACACACACACACTTACCCTCCCACACACAAATGCAAATGTGCAAACACTAATGGACACAACGCTTATGCTGCATTCTTCTCCTGGAACATTACCCTAATATCAACATTAGCTCTAGACTGCTCTCTACACACTAAATAAAAGCTAGAGCCAGATGACAGTTAGCTTAGCTTAGCATAAAGACAGGAAACAAGCGGAAACACCTTACCTGACTCTGCCCAGGTCTGATTTATTAGGAACTTTGTGGTGAAAGTATTTCTCAGTGACTGTAATTAAAACCACAGTTTGTTTGTACCTGCTTCAAACTAATTAAAGTAGCTCATTTTGACTATTTAAATGATGAAAACATGTCTAGGCTAGGAGCAGCATTGTGGAATAATGTGTTTCCCCATTATACGTGCACATGGATTCCTGCTGTGCCAACATTGCTTGAATGCGTCAACAGTTGCCTCCAGGAAGTCTAATTCGGCCTTAAACCCACCGCTTACCATTTTTACGTTTCTACTTGTGTGTGGCAGCGTGTTAATTGGTAAAATTTGGAGGTGGCGGCGGGTGGATTTTTAAAAAAAATCTTTGAACAGAGCCAGACCAGCTGCTGGTCTTTATGCTAAGCTAAGCTAATCGCCTCCTGGCTCTAGCTTCTTACAGACAATTAAATAAGTGGTATCAATCTCGAACTACAGGTTTCAGTGTATTAATCTGCTGCTTCAGTAGTCTATGAATTATTGAGTAATACTCTCTACAGCGCAGTGGTACTCTGACATTCAAACTCCCTGTTTTCTCCTCTTTCATTATTATTCTCTCTCTGCCTCCTTATTTCTCACTGCTGATGTGCACACTTGAAAACAAAGGAATGCTAACCTTGGACTTTAAGAGGATTTACTTTCCCCCCTCCCCTCCCCTCCCTCTTTCTCTCTGCCTGTCGGTGTTATTTTGCCTCTAAAATAATAAGTCTCCATGTTTTCAGTAAAATAAGTGACTCTGCAACGAAGGATTGTAGATTTGCTTGTCCAAACACCCGCTGGCAGGAAAGCACACAGGAAATGATGTGTTTTAATTTCAGTGTTTTTTAGCTTTTGGGCAGCGGTTGAACAGTAACAGCACTTTCCCAAATGTTGTTTGTCAAGCGCTCTGTGGAAAAGCGCCTTCGATCACATTTTAATGCACCGTTTTTTTCATTTCCTGTCTCAGCCACACGGTGAGGAGGAGGACGGTGAGGAAGAGCGAGGTGAGGGAGATGCCCTCCCTGCCGCGGGGAGGGGGGGACGAGCTGGTGCGAGAAGAGCAGGTGTCCAGCAGGAGGGTACGCCTCGGCAGCTTTTTCGCCCGTTTTCCTGGTTGGAAAATTTACTCTTGTCGTAACTTCACTTTATTTTAAGGAGCTCTCCTGGCACTCGCTTGTTGCCATGGCATTTAACTCCTTGCCAGTATCCTCTAAAACCCTCTCCAACTGCCAGTGCGTGTGTGTGTGTGTGCATGTCATATGTGTTGAAATGCATGGAGTTTGTCATTAAAATACTCACAGTGGCCAAAATATAGTGTGTGTGTTTTTACAGAAACAATTAGAAGACTATTTGACCAAGCTGCTGAGGATGGCCATGTACCGCAAATATCACCATACTGTGAGTAATTGTACTAAGCGCTGTGAGCTGTGTCACTTTAACTTTGCCTCATGATGACTGCCTGCCAATCTATGCAGTCACGTCTGTGCTAATTACATGTGTATCATCAATATCTCTAGGTATGAGCCACATGTGTCATGTGCAGTGAAGGAGGAAGTATTCAGATCCTTAAGTACTAACACAATAATGCAAACATACTCAATTACTAATAAAAGTCCTGTATTTAAAATCCTACTTAAAGTACAGACGCATCAGTAAAATGTACTTATAGTGAAGTATGAAAGTTAAAATGCTCTTTGTGCAAGCAGCATTTTACTGCTGCAGCTGCTCGAGGTGGAGCTGCTTTTAACTGCTTTATATGCGCTTTGGCAGTGTTTGCCAACGTATGGGTCCGGGCCCTCCGAAGCACCACCAGAGAAATCTGAAGGGTCATGGGGTGATTAATGGGAAAAAAGAAGAAAAAACAAAAATTCTGTTCATTTTCCTGAATTTTCTGTGGTGTTTTTGTGTAATACTGGTTCAGTTCTACAGTCGTTTAAATGCTAAACATCTGAACATGTGATACGTGACAATGAGCCGTGACTTACTCATGCAACAGGTCTCGAACCAAAAAGGCTGGATTCACCTTGAACAACATATTTGAAAAGATAATCAGTGGTTTTATGTAAAATCTGAAAAGTAATAAATACAATTACCTCAAAATTAGACATGCTTTCCAGCACTGATCATGTGCTGCTGCAGATACCTGCGCTGCACTGTGGAGGTAAATATAATTAAGAGTGTTTTTCAGCATTTCACTGCTCTCTACCCTTATGAGGGAACGCTGAGTGTTGACACAGATCATCAGTGTGTTTACCCAAAGCACTGTGTGTTTCATGTTGACACATTTCCACTCATTTAAGCTGAAACACAAGACAGTCTTATAAAAAAAACTGTGTCGATTTAATGTATTTATATTGGCAACTTGGCAACACATAAGATATTTATGGAGCTTTAACACAGACAATGCTATGATTAGCCATAGCATTGTGCAAGCTGTGTGCTGCCGTGCATCATTCTAACGCATTAAAAGATCACATCGGAGGTGACAACACACGCTGAGGTAACTGAAGATGAGTCACAGGTGGACGGTGTGCTGTGCGTGGATCTAATAGCTGCCTGCTCACGGTCACATGTGAACAGTGCAGTATGTATCAGGTTTATTTGGCCTGCCTGTACAAGAGTCACTGTGTTGCCTCTTCCTGTCTATTCTCAGATGGAGTTCATTGACGTCAGCCAGATGTCATTCATTCATGACTTGGGGCCCAAAGGACTGTGAGTGTTTTCTGCTTCCCATCACTCATTTGCAGACTTCCAAATCTCCTGTTTTGTTTTATGCTCTCCCTACATCCCGGCGCAGAAGATTTTTAACTATTTCCTGTCTCTCCCAGGGAAGGGATGATCTATAAGCGCTCGGGCGGGCATCGTATCCCTGGCATGAACTGCTGTGGTCACAGCCACCCCTGCTACAGCTGGTCCAAACGGTGTGTGGTTACTTCTGACCTTGTGCATTGTGTGTGTCTCTCTTCACCTTTGCCTTTGTCTTTCAGTCTTTTTCTGCTTGTGTCTCTCAGGTGCTGATGTTTAAAGTAGGTTTAAAGGTTAAGTTTAACCTCTTTATACCCGCAACTCCCTTGCCGTTTTGAGTTTTCGGCGTCGTGTGATAATAAAAGACGGATTAGAAAGAAGGATTAGCATTTTCTTTGAAACTGGCAAACTTGTCTGAATTGTAGGTGTGATGGCTGCTACGTGCAGATTTCTGGCAGGAAGCTGTCTGACTGTGGGTGTTCAAACACAGCGTCCACTCGTTGCATATTTAAAAACACAACACTGATCACGCCGTAATAAGCGCTGGCTTTGGCTATCAGAATCTCAGTAGCATCTTCAAACCAGCTGCATTGGCGCACGCTCGCCTCTCTCTTCATCTGTTTGTCTGTTTGTTTCCCTCTCTCTTTGTCACAGCCAAATTATTATGTGAGCAGGTTTTTTTTTTTATTTATTATTTTCTAAAGACAAGACAAAAAAGAAGCCCACACGTTTGAAACCCTCGGCCCATCCACCTACATCCGCATGTCGATATTCTTCCTACATCCTTTCTTTAAAACAAGAAATATAAGACAGCTGGTCCACCGCAGTCAGCGGGAACTTTACACTGACAGACATTTCAGGAATACTGATGATGATGATGATGAGGATTGTGTGTGTGTCATGCAGCTGGCTGGTGGTGAAGGACTCGTGCCTGCTGTACATGAAGCCAGACTCAGGGGCCATCTCCTTCGTCCTGCTGTTGGACAAAGAGTTCAGCATCAAGATGGACTCCAAAGACACGGAGACCAAACACGGAGTCCGCATCGACAGCCTCTCCAGGTTGTATTTCAGCGCGTGTGTGATGATTTGTAAAAGAAATCGACTTTCAGTTCAGCTTTCATCCCCCAGACAGCAGGCGTAAACCTGTTGCATCCATTTGTGGGCTTTATCTGGAGGTGGAACACACAAGATCAATAGCAGACATGGAGAAAAACTCCCTCCCTTTGCTGAAACGTGCTGCATTTCATTCAGGTTTGCTGGTTCTTCCATCTTAGGTGGCGTAAAGCATTTTTGTTGTCCAGCTCGCTCTGAAAATGTCAACTTTTGTTCCCAAAAACATGAATAAATGATCATCAGTGGGCTCAAAAGTCACAGCTTCGTTGCTTAAAGCTCTTGTTAACAGTCTGCTGTTACGGGGCGGATTGTTTCCTTTAGCACCTTTTCATTACAGCACTCTTAATCCAGGGTTTATTTTATTTTAGGAATCATTACCGAGCTCTGCCATCCCATAAAATAAAAAACACAAAGCCTGCTTTTATAAACTGACCAGCGGCGCGTTAAGCTAAGGGCAAAATGACACTAAAAATCACAGCATTGCCTCATTCTTTGGCGCTAATGTTGTCCAGCCCACAGGCAGTAAAATCTACGTTTATTTGATTATTTCATATCTGTGACCGTGTCCGTCTGTGTGCGTCCTCCCGGCAGGACGCTGGTGTTCAAGTGCAGCAGCTACAGACACGCTCGCTGGTGGGGTCAAAGCATCGAGAGCTTCGCGAGGAGCCACGGGAAGGCTTTCCTCCGAGATCACCGCTTCGGGTCATTCGCACAGGAGGAGGAAAACATCCCTGCCAAATGGTAAGAGCGCTGGAAGAGGCCATTGCTGGCAGCCGTAGACACGCAGAGTAATAAAAAATGCAAAGGTGGGTTATTAGGGGAGCAAAGTTTTGCTTTAGTTTCAAACTGCCATGTTTGTTTGTTCCTGAAGGCCTCTGTAATGTGTCACGTTTACAGTTCTCCTCAAGAAAACTCACTAAAACTCACACATTTTCAGCATCTCCTCCTTTCCTCTGCCTTCCTGTTAGCCTCCACTGGTAACTATGGAAATGCCTGAGAGGACTGAGCAGTCAGCTCTCTCTTTCGGGTCTGTTTTTTTTTTTTTTTTTGTTTTTGCACTCGCTCCCCCTCAGCTGGCAGATTCTGCGATATCGAATCAGCCGTGTGATAATGCGATCATGTCGTTTCTGTGCTTCCTGAGGGGAAGGCGTGCTGTGGTCATGTGAGCTAATGGAAAGACATTGTTTAAAAAACAGGGTGTGGCCCGGTGCTCGGAAGGTGCGGAAAGTTTGGGAGGCTCTTTATTGCTCTTCTTTTTTTTTCACCAGGTCGTGGTTTTGCGGCAGTTTTAAGGCGAGCTCTAGAAAGTGAAACGTCAACACAAGCACACGTGACAGCGACGTCTGCTCTCACAACACTGTCATTTTCCCCCCTGCAGGTATGTGAATGGAAAGACTTACATGGAGGACGTGGCTGATGCTTTGGAGGAGGCTAAAGAGGAAATCTTCATCACAGACTGGTGGTGAGTTTCAGAGTAAAAGTGCACAAAGATTTTCAGGCAGTGGGCTCCATCTGTCCTGCTTTAACAGCTGTAACATCCAGTCCAGCCTCAGCTTACACCTCTATGCTCATATGACTGGATGCATGATGTGTGATGTGGATATGTTTGTGGATTCTTGAATAAATGTCCCAGAAGACGAACCTTAAAAGAGGAGGCTAAGGTTGTTATCATGACTAGAGGGATCACGATCATATATCCATCTGTCTTTGTACCTGTAATAGTGTGTTTTAACACTAAAAGCTGCAAAGATGATGGAGGTGATGCCGTACAAATAGTGTCACGCACCAGCTGAAAGTGCCGCAGAATAGCTGCAAAGGCTCATTTCAGTAGTTTGTTACGCGCTCAGGCCTCCTCACGCTCCAGCCAAAGAATGATGGGACAACTTGACACCCTCATACCCAGTTTGTGTAGTGCATGCTGTTGCACATTACATTATGTATTACCCACACGCCCTGGTTCTCATACAGGCAATACAATAGCGCTGGCTCTAATTACAGCCTCATCCACACACCCGGAATAGAAATACACCGATGGAAAACAGTCTCCATATAGTCTCTCCACACTTCTGCTACACCCTCTTTGTCTCGCTCTCTGTCTCCTCTTAAGTCTTTGATGACTTGAAAGTATAACTGTGCCGCCGTGCACGTTGCATGCAGGCATCCGTGTCTCTCTATATCTGCCATTTTTTAGGCATGTAATCCAAGTATGTGATGACGTTTAGTGTCAGAAATGTAACATGAAGTAGACTCTTCACCTGTAAGCGGTATATTGCAACCATGCAGTTTAAAGATCAATCAGCTGCTTTGCTCTGTTTTATCTAAAGATCCGTCTTATCACGATGTGACCTTTCAGATCTGCAGTCGTGTTTCGTATCGCCTTTCCAAAGGGAAATAAACACCGTACTTGTCTCTAGACACAGTTAGAATATTCCTGACAGTGTAATTACAAATGTAATAGTTTATGGCCCCTGGTTGCTAAATGTGCAGCAGCCTGACGTGGCTGAAATCCCTCAGTTCCAAGGCAGTAATCACCGGGCTTATAGTCTTAACCAATGAGGTGTCAGCCTGCGTGATATTAGCCAATGGCATTGTAGACATGTAAGCTCAGGATGCCAATGTGAGTGGCTCATGAGAGTATATTATTATAAGTCATGTCTATCATATGTACAGTGTCAGGAGCTCTAAAGAGTGAACGTAAAGATAACTCTTCTGCATCTTTAAATGATTTTTTTCTGATTCTTTTAATACCTGAAAGTTTCCGCCTTCCTGTTTCTGTCTCTCTTTTCATCAGGCTGAGTCCAGAGATTTTCCTGAAGAGACCCGTGGTGGAGGGAAACAGGTGGAGGCTGGACTGCACCCTCAAACGCAAGGCAGTAAGTCGGCATTAAAGCATGAGAGAACTATTCAATTGCAAGCTGTAAGAATGATAGGATGTCACATTAAATAAGTGTTACATAAAATAAAAACGATCTTCCTCACAAATGATTCGCACTCTGTTGAATCCAAAGAAATATGTGAGCTGGTTCTTAAAATAGTTTTTTCCTCTCTGTCTCTCTACAGCAACAGGGAGTGCGGATCTTTGTGATGTTGTATAAGGAGGTGGAGCTCGCCCTGGGCATCAACTCGGGCTACAGCAAGAGGACTCTCATGCACCTGCACCCCAACATCAAGGTGATATATGCAAAAACCAGACCGTCCATTGTGAACACATTACACATTGTATTTTGAATCCATGTGTGCTGCTATTCACGTTTGTGGCTCAGGTGATGCGTCATCCCGACCACGTCTCCTCCTCCGTCTACCTGTGGGCGCATCACGAGAAGATCGTCGTCATCGACCAATCGGTGGCCTTCGTGGGCGGGATCGACCTGGCGTACGGCCGCTGGGATGACAGAGAGCACCGGCTGACGGACGTCGGCAGCGTGACGCGCTCCGTGGCCCTGGAGCAGGTCTGTCGCGCTCGCACGCACAAGCACACACAAGTCATTAAAACGGCTTGTCGGCAGTTTGGAGTTATTGGCAATAAATGTGGTTGACAAATGGTTCAAATATGAGGAGGAGAGGGAGCGGAGAACATGATTTCATTCAAACTCAGCCAGTGACAGACTCAGTGACAGCCTGCGGACACGGCGAGCGTGGATGAGTTAGATTAGAAGAACAAACACGTTCACAGCGGCAGATCTCGACCGGGCCTCTTCATTTTAATGACACACGTGCGGTACGAGCACGCACACATTCGCAACTACACAAGCACATGCTACACTGCTGACCTCCAGAGATAATAATGAGTGAGATTTTTCCCTGTTCGCGAGGCCTAAAGGCGTTCGGTGACCCTCTGCAGCCGCTGTCTGGTGAATTTCCACCTGTTCTGTAATCAGGGTCTTGTAATATTAAAATTCCACGAACCTTCTCATGAAATTTACTGAGGACAATGATGCTCTGCAAAGGATGAACCACTCCCTTTAAACATACCTTTTAGGCAAAAACAGTGGCTGTGTTCCCATGAGAAAAGCTCATATTTATAGTTCCCTGATGATAAATTGCCAAACTCTGTGGACACAATATTATCCTAGTCTGTCCTCTTTTAAATGTCCTTTAAAAATGCACATTTTTAAATGTGTTTTGACTTAACATCTTGCTGCATATGTGTAATATATCTCTTGTGCTATTGTTTTGTCATTTTAATATCTTATATACCATATACTTTATTGCCACTCGGTCTTTCTTTTATGTTCTTTATGTTTAGATGCTTTTATTTTGTTTTGCTGTTGTGAAGCACTTTACAAATGAAATGCATTATTATTATTATTTTTTTTTTTTTATTTTTTTTTTTTTTTTTATTTATTTTTTTTATTATTATCTGACCATTTTCATGCTACCGAGAGGATAAACATTGATGGAAAAAAATGTTGATCAGCTGCTGTGAGACAAAACTGTCATTCAAATGGATAGAACCACAAACATTGATACACACATGAAAACTTAAATGTGTATTGATATTCTCTGTGTCACTTATATTAACAAAGGTAGACTAAATATCAGAATTAGCTGTCGGAATAATAAAATTCAATTCAACAGCACCACAGTCTACATTCAAACCTGGCGTAAAGGTGAATGAACATCATCACCTTCATGAAGATGGGACTTTTTGAAGGTGTTGCATTGAACTGCATTACTTTAAGCTAGGTGTAGCTAACAAGCTAGCAGCTGACCGTGCATCCTTGCTGTTTTCACGCACCCAGGCTGGCCCCACCAACACTCCGTCCACGAAGGGTGTGACCCCCGTTGACGGTGTCTCCAAGAGTAATGGACAAGGGACGCCGTCCAGTGATCCGGTGGACCTGCCCAAGCTGAAGGGGATTGGACGCAATAGGAGGGCCCGCTTCAGTCTGTACCGACACCTGCACAAGCACACTCTGCCGCACGCAGACAGCGTCAGCAGCGTCGACAGCGCAGGTGTGTTAATGCGAGAAGACAGTGGGAAAAAGTGTGAGCGTGGTGGGATATGAATTGGTATGCATGTCTTCATTCTGTGTGTGTGTGTGTGTGTGTGTGTGTGCAGGAAGTGGCTCAGTGCGAAGCCTGAAGACAGGTGTTGGAGAGTTACAGGGCAACACCCGCTTCTGGCACGGAAAAGACTACTGCAACTTTGTCTACAAGGACTGGATCCAGCTGGAGAAACCTTTTGATGGTCTGGTGCACGACACACACACAAACACACACACACACATGCTCACACACATTCACACACACTCTTAGTTATGTCTTAAGCTATTGCTAGGTCTAACATTATTTTCCTTATATCCCCATTTAATATCAAGATCTTGATTTTTCCTGTAACGCCAGTTTGATGAAAAAGTAACACAGTGAAACCAAGTCACAATAAACATTTATTTTTTCCACTTTCTCCTCTCCTTCTGTCTTCTTCCTGCCTTCTCTCCATCCAGACTTCATCGACAGGTACAAAACTACCAGAATGCCTTGGCATGACATCGCCTCAGTGGTTCACGGCAGAGGTGCCCGGGATGTGGCCAGACACTTCATTCAGCGCTGGAACTTCACTAAGGTACAGTGCACACACACAAACACACGCTATGTGCATTGATTTTACGACTTTTAATGCAAAAACAAACAAGGAAAACAGGACAATAAACACTAACCTGTTGAAACTTAGCAAACGTCTGGCTGTAACACTGGAAAAACCACCTTCATCCTCACACTCACGCTTTCCATGGCATCAGCTTTTCCCTCTCTGTCTCCTCTCTTGCTCTTTTCCATTCCTCCTCTGACTTTTTATTTACCCTCTCTCTGCCTGCTCTCCTCCTGTCTCCCCTTCAGATCATGAAGCCAAAGTATCGCTCCCTGTCTTATCCATTCCTGCTGCCCAAGTCTCACTCCAGCGCCAATGAGCTCAGATACCAGGTCCCTGGCTGCATCAATGCCAAAGTGCAGGTAAGAGAACTGAACACTCAGAGCAGCATTTTTACTTAACTGCACTCATAAAACAACATGCATTATGGGAAAATGTGTTTTCTTTCTTGCTAATTACACAAAATGAGAACCAACCGTTCTCCAACCGTAAAAAGAACCACAGAGCGAGCACAGAACAGTATAAACTCCCACTTTTTTCCTTCATCCCTGTCTGCGAGCACTGCTGGAGAGAGATGAAAGAAGTTGAGCGTTCAAAAAAAAAAGTCTCCACGGGCCAAAAAGTTATATAACTCCAAAGGTTTGCACTCGCTGAAGGGTTTTTAGCCGCAAGGAGCCGACCTTAGAGCGAAGTGCTTGACTAAAATAAGAAGCGCGTGAAGATCCTGTCGTGACAAAGTGTTCGTTTTTCTTTTTTTTTCTCTGGGCCGTTTAATAAATCTTTGTCTGTCACCTGGTTTTCAGTCGACACCTCCGTGAACGCTATGTCCTTTACTATTTGTGACACCCACAGCTAATAATATACAACAAGTCTGAAAATGTGTCTTTAAACTTTGGCTCTCTTTGAAATCACACATTCTTTTTATCTTCAGTTATTCCAGTAAGTATTATTAAACAGAAGTACTCAAAGTTGCACTTCACAAGGTGGGAAAAGTCATGAAAAAATACATTTTCGCTCATACAGGTGTTTGGTTTTGCATTATAATGATCAGTTTTTGCGACCCTGATTTCAAAAAAAGCTGTGAAGCTGAAAATTCAGAATAAGCAGATATTTACAAAAATGAATGAAGCTGATGAGATGAAACACTAAATATATTGTCTTTTTAGTGTTTTCACTTAAGTACATGTCATGTCATGCACATTTACATGGATTCAACACTCATGATTCAGCCAGCCTTAGTACTCCCTCATTTATAATCCTCTCTGTGTGCACAAGGTGTTGCGGTCAGCAGCAGATTGGTCGGCGGGCATAAAGTACCACGAGGAGTCCATCCATAATGCCTACATCCAGGTCATCGCCAAGAGCAAACACTACATCTACATTGAGGTACGCCGGCAGTGAGGCCAGGACGTGAAAATAAAAGACTGTAATCTGAGATTGTTCTGAGAGCTGAGCTGAGTTCGTCAGAAGTTTGTTTATAGTGTCTGCAATGAAGTCGCTCCACTGAGGTTCACTTTGATGGCAGTAATTTTGTCAGTGTTTGTCGTGACTGTGGAGTGAAACGCTCCTTCGCTCTGTCTCTCTTCTGGCTCGTGCCTCAGAACCAGTTCTTCATCAGCTGCGCCGACAACAAGATGGTCTACAACAAGATCGGAGACGCCATCATCGAGAGGATCATCAGAGCACACAAGTACTTCCCTTTATTTGAGCCAGGCTTTTATTGAAGTGGTGCCTCCGATTATAGGAAGGAAGATCTGTGTCTGTGTATCTGATAAACTGTGTAACTGCTCACAGGGAGGGTAAGAAGTACCGCGTGTATGTGGTCACCCCTCTGCTTCCTGGTTTTGAGGGGGACATCACCACCGGAGGAGGGAACGCCATCCGGGCTGTCATGCACTTCAACTACAGGTGAACCACACGACACTTTGACGAGCCCCAGGTTAACACTGAAAGAGGAACAGTGAGGGGAAACGAGAGTGTCATTACAAGTCAACTGTATTGTCTTTCTCTCAAGCTGATTCAATATTCATGTACTTTTTGATGAGTTTGGACCTCCTGCCTCCTCAGGACCATGATCAGAGGAGAATACTCCATCATCTCCCAGCTGAAAAAGGAGAGTAAGTACAAGAATTAACTCGAACATTAAATATCTGATACCTGATATTAAGATGAGTTGGAAAAGCGCTAATATTCTCCCTATTTCATCCGCCATTCAAATAAAATCTTGATAATCTACTCAAAACTTTGTGTTTTTCCTCTCCTCCCCTCTCGTATCCTTTCCTTTCCTTTCCTTTCCTTTCCTTTCCTTTCCTTTCCCAGTGGACGACCAGTGGATGAACTACATCTCCTTCGCTGGTCTTCGGACTCATGCCGAGCTGGAGGGACGTCTGCTCACAGAGCTCATCTACGTCCACAGCAAGATGCTCATCGCTGACGACAACACAGTCATCATCGGTTAGTCTCTCATCTGCTTCCATCACCTTCTGTCTCTTTTTATTTCTCTCATGTCGTTTTTCGCCAGCTACTATTCGAGGTGACTCTGCCTTGACACCATGGAAATGTGATAAAACTGAAAATCTGGCTTTATTTTCTCTTTCTGTCACCATGTGTGCAGCTAAAAAACGTGCATACAAACGCTGTTTAAATACGTGGAGACAGCTGCAGTGTAGCTCTGCAGCGCCCTCTGCTGGCTCTTATGGTGCAGCTCACCCTCTGAGCAAATGAGGAGCAAATCAAAAGGCTGAAAATCCATTTTTCCATTTAATGTGTTTATGCAGAGGTTTAGTTTCCACCCTGATTGGTTTGTTTCAGGTTCTGCTAACATCAACGATAGAAGCATGCTGGGTAAACGTGACAGCGAGGTGGCGGTGATTGTCGAGGACTCGGAAAACGTCCCTTCAGTGATGGATGGACAGGAGTATGAAGCCGGAGCCTACGCGCTTCAGCTTCGCCTGGAGTGCTTCAGGTGTGTGTGTGTGTGTGTCAGAAAGAGGAAGAAGCCTGTTTACATCATGCAACTCTTCAGGGTTTTGCTTTAAGCTAATAGCTTTAATAGATTTGTTTTGCCACCGTTATCCCCGCAGTTTTAAAAGTCCTAAATATAAGCATTTTGGACGTTCTGGAGAGGTGGCGCCATCTGATAGAAACATTTACACCAAAAAGAGTGAAAACACTTCATTTTAAGTCATTTAAACTGACTGTACTCCTTGTTTCTCGTCTCTTTCGGCCTCTCTCTGAGCAGGACTATCCTTGGAGGCCACAATGACACCACCATCGACCTGTCCGACCCCATCAGCGATCGCTTCTACAAGGAGGTGTGGATGACCACCGCTGGCCGCAACGCCACCATTTATGAGAAGGTATGTGTGGAATTAAAAGAGTCGTCAGGCTGAGGAGGAAGCACATGTGCCAGATGGTGTTAAAACATTCTGACAGGGACTGTAAGATAGATCTGCACATATATAGAATCTTTTTTTTTTGGCATAAATTTGAATTAATAGTAGAAAGTCCACTTTTGCTAGTCCTTAAATTGTGCAGCAAAACCATGGCCTGAGGGTGGTGTCATAGGAAAAGCCATGTTGTTAAATCACATGGATTTCTCCTCTGTGTAGTGGCCATTCTGGGACATCTCAGACTCAAGCTAAACTTTGTATTGTCAGTCAGACTTGGTTCGTCCTACATCGTCAGCCTCAGCTGTGCTTACTGTCGGCTCAAGTCAGGCTGAAGCTCAAAGTTTGAGCTGAATCTCCCAGTCAGTGTTTGTCTGTGGGGCCCATGTGGGTAGTAAATGGGCTATGGGTTCTCCAGGGGTTTTAATAATTGCCCTGTGTCAATTGCCCACATGGATTCATGCAGATTGAACTTGTTGTTAGGTGGGACCCAAACTTTGGAACTCATGCAAGAGCCATCTCGGCTTTAAGTTCTACTACATGGCCTGAAATATGTGTTAGTCCAAGGGGTTGATGTTGGCCTTATGCCAATTGCCCATGTAGGCAGAACCTCAGAGAACCTTGAATACTTTCCCAAATATCAAGGCTGTCCATCCAATAGCTGATGGGATATTTAGATATCAACCATGGTGGACTAACACTGCCGTCCCACTAACAGTCAAGAGTGGCTTAAACCTAGTGCATTTCATTCAGTGAAGCAGTACGTGTCTGTGTTTTGCTGCAGGTGTTTCGCTGCCTTCCTTCCTCCCTGGTGCGGAACACGTCTGAGCTGGAACAGTACCAGTCCAAACCAGGGTTGGCCCAGACTGACCTGGCCCGCGCTCAGGAGGAGCTGCGCAAAATCCGAGGCTTCCTGGTCCAGTTTCCTCTGGACTTCCTGTCCGAGGAGAACCTCATGCCGTCTGTTGGAATGAAGGAGGCCATGGTCCCAACTGAGATCTGGACGTAAAGGACGTGCCGCGAGTTGAACCATTTCTTCAGCATCTTGGGTGAAGGATCTGCATTGTGGTTGTCATCATATGTGTAATATTGGATTTGCAAGAGATCGCCTTCGATCCATAAAAGAAGGTCTGTTTCCTGCGTCTCCTCTGGATTGAAATGACTGCTGGGCATTGATTAATCTCTCAAATCTGTTTCTGCTGAAAAATCCTAAACAGTAGTTACAACTTACAGGTTAAGCGCTAGGTTTTGGGATATATGAAGAACAAAAAGGTGTCGCACTTGAGGACATTTTTATTGCTTTGTGACTGCATTCAAGCTGTGGAGATGAAAAACAGGCACATGGATTTGGGGCATTGGGAATCAAACTCCGCTCCAGGCACTTCAACCTTTGGACTGCTGGAAAAGCTCACAAGACGGCGAGGATTTCTAAGGGACCAGGGTGAGGCGGGAGTAAAGGTTTTGACAATGAAACTAACAAATACTCGGCTCTTAGCTCAATTGAAACACAGAGACGTTGATGCATGTGCTCTACAGAGTTTGTGATGTATACTCGTGAGGTGCATTAGTGCTATGTGTGCTGTTTATGAGCTCACACTGTGCTGTTGAGCCTGCGTTTAAAAGCTAGCTATCAGATACACCTTGAGGATCGTTTACGTAAAACAAATCCGAAATGTGCTGCAGCACACGCACAGAGACAATTTTACTGATTTAACAGCGGTGCATGATTTACTAACTGTGCTCAGATCTTTTTAACATGATTACTGTAATGCATGTACCAATCACATCTCTGGAACACCCCTCAGAGACACGAGGGACGCTCAGAGACGCTTTAATGCTGAGATCAGAGTGTTGAGCCGACCCAGGTGCAAACGCTAACCCAACTCAGTTTTATCACACTGTCTCCAGAAGGATGAGTAGAGAATTATTATGGCCGAGGGTGAATGATCAAAGGCTGCAGAGGAAAATGGTCGTGCCAGACGGCGACTTCAGAGGGTGGATGAGACAATCGGCCCACAAATTCAAAGGTGTCATTCCCTCTTCGCTCAATAGATGGTGCTAGCGTCTTACAAATGCAGTCAGTGTACAGCTAGCAGGTGATCTTTAGTCTTCTTGCTGTTTTAAATGACAAGACTGACATATGTTGTTCATGTGGAGCATGGCAGTTGTACTTTTAATTCTTATGTGCGCAATCAGCAAGATAAGCAAGGCAACAGAACAAGTGAAATCCTTAAAACACACATAACAGACGAAGAGCCCTCTTTCCTGCCAGTATGGATTTGGTGTCGCACACTGTGGTCAGTCAGAAAGTAACGCCTGTCAATAGACCTGCTTCCTTAAAATTGTCAGCGCTCATCACATTCGGTTGCGACAGAAGACCTTCAGTGTCTGCAGATGTTGTATAACTGTTGTTGTAAACTCATTGCAAGATGTACGGTGCAAGGGAAATTCTTTGTAAACCGGCAAGGAGCGCAACAAAGGCCTACTTCCATGAGAAAAGGAAAGTCAGCAGATGAATTCTGTGGGAAAAAGTTAACACCTGATTCAGTATAGAGTATGAGACCATAATTAATGAACACCTGTCAATAAGATGTGGTTCCTTTGAATTCCCCTGGGCGTGTAAGGCTTTCCTCGTTGTGTCTTTGCCTGTTGACATGTCTTTGGCAGGCGGTTTTTTAATGTGCTGCATCATTTACTCTGGTCAGGTGCCAAATCATACTCAGCACTGTTTTTACTTCATGGAGCAGAAGAGTTTCAGTACCTGCGGGGTTGTGTGGACATGCGTGCCTGTGAATCAGGTAACTCCACTCCCTCTTCATGACTTAACAAACCTGGTCTCTCTCTGCATTACGTGCGTTCAGGCTGATTTAGTGGCTCCTGAAGTGCTTTTTATCATTGGGAGAGTTCAATCCTTATTTCCTCTCTTATCAGCTGCCTCGACCATAATGGGAATATTATTTTGTAATTTGATTTTTACACATGAAGTTCAGTTTACTCTTCAGCCGTATGATATGTTGTGTGGCTCTGAAGGGGGCTTTCCAGAGTCTGACTCTGTCTGTGTGATAGTTTTTAATGATTTAACAGGAGTTACCTGTGGAGAGGCACCTCTTTCAAACCTCACACAGGACTCCTGATTCCTAAAGAACGACTCCGTTGAGGTGCAGTATGGGAAATGTAGGATCTTCATCCACTTAATGGGACTTTGGAAGTGGCTCCTGAAGTTCTTCTCAGCACCGGGAGAGTCAGAATATTTCATTAACTGTCACTTCCTTGATGATAATGAGGATGGGATATCGTCTTTAACTCTCCTCTCTTATCCAGGTCTTCTAGCTTGTTGTTGTGTGCAGTTACCCAGCAGGCCAAAGCCTTCATATGAAGCTAACACAGTGAAATTGCTTCTTACATTTCCTGCCTGTTCCAGTGATTTCTTGATGGAGCGAATAGAAAATTCTCTCTTTGTAAAGTAACACAACCTATATCTGTCGAGGAGAAGTGGAGCTTTTACAGGGTTTTTGAGGCAGAATGTGTGAATGTACGGACTTTATGTTTTCTGATTTCTTTTAATCTTTCATAGTTTTCACAACACCAACCTCCTCTAAATGTGAAGTTAAAGAACCACTCCTTTAGACTCTACTCTCCATTGTTTCTCAGTTGTTTCATTTGACAGAGATCCTCAGTTTTCTCACGAAAGAGCTTTAAGCCCTTACGTTATTGTTTTAGTAACTATGTCGCACCTGACATACGAATCAGTGGCATTTATCTAACAGAAGCAGACAGTGACCGCATTGTGTGAGATCTGATGATGAAATATTCATCTTTAAATGGGACCAGGGACTTGAACCTTAACTGAAGCTAACGTTTGGAGACTTTATGCTCTTTGTTTCTGCAAAGACTCAAACCGTTTTGCTTTTCGCTCTTTCTTGATTTCGACAATATCGTCCGTATTGTTTACCCTTGCTGTATTTGTCTTTGCATTATTTATGGATTATGAATCATTTAACATTCATTTTTTTTTAAATGTACCCCATGGTTGTGTGGATGGTTTTGTGGATTTGAAACTGAACCTCTGTTGCTTTGTCACAACCATCATGCAGCCTTTTCTCCGTCAGCTCTCTGCAGCCTTTGGCCTCAGCTCAGCTGCTCTTGCTTCCACTCTGTTCATGTAAAATATCCTCTTTTTACAGTTGAAAGTGTTTCTAATTTATGTCTGTTCATTTAACAAAGTGTAACTCATAATTTAAATGGCTAACAAATAAAAATATCTTGGGATTTTTTTTATCTCTTGTAAGTAATGTCGGAGGCGAACGGACGCAGCATCTCATGTATTAACCGTTTCTAGATTTGAGATTTTGAAAAATGAAAAATGAAGCTGTTGATTCATGAAATCCACTGTCAGTGCCAATTGTTGTGCAATACAAGGGAAGTTACCGCTTGTCGAGCTTGCTTTTCTTGTGTTGTAAATCCAAAGACTGACATGTCGGTTATGTGAAACATGATACCTCTACTGTGCAATCAACGCAATTGTAAGCAAGATAAAGGGAAATTCTTTGGAAAACCACAAGGAACATTACAGAGGCTCATTTACTCACATGAGAAAAGGAAAGTTGAATTTCTGTGGAAAAATATTGACACCTGACAGAAGCCTTCTCACCTTCCCTGGAAAGATTAAGCACAGATTATGTTAGACAGACAGGAGGCCATGATTTAACAACACGATCCGATCAGATCTGATTCCTTAGAATTCTCCTCTTCATGTTAGGCTATGAGAAAAAGTCTGAAAGAGACCGTCGTGCAAAGGCACTACCGGCAGTTTTTCAGCACCAGCCGCACCATCGTCTCCGGTCAGGTGTCAAATCAGCAGTGTTTAAAGATGGTCGGAACACAGGAATTCAACACCTGCAGGATTGGGTGCATCAGGTAACTCCGCTCTCTAACATCTTAACAAATCTGGTCTCTCATTACTTGCATTTAGGCTGATTTAGTGGCTCCTAACGTTCATTTTATCATTGGCAGAGTTATTATCTCCTCTCTCATTGACTGTCATTTGTAATTTGAGTTTTAATCTCACAGGTATCAGTTTTACACATGAAGATCAGTTTACGCTTCAGCCTGTGAAAACAGTTGTATAATATGTCGTGTGGCTCTGAAGGGAGCTTTCCAAACTCTGACTTCAACTCCTTAACTCCGAAAAGATTGACTCTGTTCAGTGGCAGCATGGGAAATGTAGACGAGGGATGAGGGAATAAAAGTCTGGATCAGGGGTGGAAGAAGTGCTCAGATGTTTGCTAATTCATTACAAGTATGTAAATATATCAAAATGAAAGGTGGGCATTATGCAGCAGAAGGCCTCCTGTGTCTTTATATAACATTCCTGTCTTCATTGAGGATGAGGAGACTTTTACTAATACTACATACAGCAACACTTGGCTAGTTTAATCTGTAGGGATGTATCATGCAGGAGTAATCACAATACAGTGTGTTAAATCTGACAACTGTCGACGGAGTGGTGTAAAAAGCAGAAGTATCTCCCTCTGAAAAGAAGAGGAGCAGAAGTATTAAGTAGCATAAAGAGGAAAGTGATGCCTATAAATTGTACTGAAGTATAGCACTTGAGTAAATGTACTTAAATCCATTTTAGCACTCTTAACACTCTCTCTTGCCTCCAACTTCATCAAAGTGCAAATTGCTGATGTACCAAATGAGGGAAAATGCAATGTTGTTGTGCAGAACGGACAAAATAACAGGAACACGTGACAATCCAACACAATCCAGTAACCCTGATAAATCCACATCTTCCGCTTTAACATTAACATTCATCCTGACTGTGTCATGACGGTGTTGCCTGAGCTCAAACGTTTTTTTTATGATCTCATCATTTGTGTAGTCGCTGCGCTGGATTGGACCATACTGTAGGTGTTCTTATTATTTTGTTTAGATTAACAAATAAACTAAACAGAGGGAGGGGAAAAGAGAAATGTTTAGTTTGTCTTCTGTTTTTGTATTTCTGTTGTGTTTCCAGTGGAAATCAGGAAGAGTGAGTAAAGCAGAGGGTCAAATCCATACAGAGATAGATTGATATATGAAATACATGTATATATATATATAATCTCTCTCGCTCCTCTCTCTCTTTCTCTCTCTCTATATATATATGTATATATATACATGCACCGTGTGTGTGTGTTGTTTCTTAATATTTGACTGAAAAAATTAGGATAGTAAAAATGAACGAATCAATACAATAAGTCCTCATGTCTTTGAATGACATCCATGGGGACAGACACATTCATCATTCAGTAAAACCTCCCCGGTCTCAGTCAGTGTGTAATGAGGGCTGCTGGAAACCAAAAAAAAAAAAAGTTTGGGAGTCCCTGCTGCCTCACCAAACCCCGCCCAGGACCAGGCGTGGTTTGCAGTGCGCCCCCCCCTCCCTCCCTCCCTCCCCTCTGCACATTCACTGGCTGTCACAGCAGCGGCTCCAAGACCAACAGTAGCAGCAATCCACTCTCCACGGCGCTTCACCTTTCTCTGTACCGTCTCCACCCCGCAGACATGGACCTGGAGGTGCTAACGTACCCGGCGCACTCGCTTCCCATCCTCCCCGCGTTTGCGCTCTAGCTGTGCGCTCCGGGCCCCAGGCACGTCCCGCTGCCGATCACAAGGAGACTGGTGTTATTTTGTCCATCGCTGAGACATCACTGTGTAGGACAGCAGAGACCGAGCGGCAGAGAGGACCACACAGTCGTGACAGGCAAAGGCCGTTTCAGGATATCGGGCAACTGAGAGCGGCTCTTTGCGTCCTCCATCATGGCGAGTGACTCTCCAGCTCGGAGTCTGGACGAAATCGACCTGTCCGCGTTGAGGGTGAGCTGATGGGTGACATTTCTACCATTTTTCATGTGCAGCCTCATGAGAGAGAAAGTGGTGCGTGCGTGCGTGCGTGTGTGTGTGTGTGTTTGTGGCGTCGTGCGCGCGCGCGTTCCGCGCTCTCTCGCACCTGACAGCGCTCCATGAATAGCAACCGGCAGGAGAGCAGAGGAGGCTGCGAGAGGCGGATGTGTGGGAGACGGGCAGCCGGGCCGCCACAATGTGTCAAATTATAGATCAAATTATATTTAGATATTAACTAACATGGAAGCTGCCTCGTGCATCTCGTGTCTTATCCATCCCGAGTCAGACGCAGGAGGGCTGGAGTGTGTGATGCTGAGGTGGCTGGGATTCTGCTGACCTGGATAGTGCGGGGTTGTGTGTCTCTTTCTTTCACAGCCTATTATAGGCCCATCAGCCTTGATTCAGACAGCAGTGGAATTTAACCTATTTCTCCCACGCGCTGCCGATCCTCTGGGCTCGTGTGTTAGAGAGCGAGGCAGAGGCTGTTCCTTGATTTCAAGCCCAGTTTGTTTTTGCTGCACAGTTCTCGCCTCTTAATGGCAAACTAGTTTCCCCTCCTGCTGTTTTTGGGGCTGTTCACCTGGTGTGTGCATATGTGTGTGTGTGTGTGTGTGTGTGTGTGTGTGAGTGTGTGTGTGTGTGTGAAAGAGCCTACCTGTAGTCAGTGTAGCCCACATTCTCCTGAAGCTGAAGCTTTGCCTGCTGCAATATTCTTTTGTTCGTCCGATGTGTGCTGCAAACCACAACACACTCACACAGACACACACAGACACACACAGCGTCCTGCGCTTGTGTTAATGCGTGGATGCCCATGTTTTCGCTTAGCCGGGCACGGTGTGTGTTGTTCTCGGTGCATGTGTGTGTGCTTCTAATGTCTGCAGGCACATGAGGAAGGGGCTTCAGCTGAAGACCTGTTTGCTGCTGTGAGAGATGAAACCACATCACACACAAACACACTGAGAACAACACACACACACACAATGCAGCTGTTGTCTGCCTGCCTGTATTTACCTGCTTCCTCGTCTGCTTGATTGTGCCCGCATGTCTGTTTTTATGTCCGTCTCTTCCCCTCTCTTCTTGTCCCTTTGCTTGTGTTTCTGCTTCAGTCGCATCCATCCACCCGGTGCTCTACCTCCTTTTTTTCTTATCAATTTTATCACCCCATTGTTTTTTCCCAGCATCTTGTTTGTCTGACTGACTGAATGCGCCTCCCTGTCTATCTGCCAGCCGCTCTGTCTCTCAGCATTATCCCTCCCTGCCCTGCCTGCATGAGGAGAGACGCTCGCAGGGAAAAGTGAATGAATTGTGGTTACTTTTGAGGTTTGCACCCATGGCATGTGGCGTGTTTCGAGCAGTAGAGTGGAAAGGAGAACGTGAAAGAGGAGGGGGAGTGAGACAGACAGACAGAGATGAAGATGAACGAGGAAGAGGAGGGAAGCGTCTGTGCATTGGGAGTCAGCCCATGCATGTCCTGTTCTTTTCAGAGGCGTGATGTCAAGCTCATGTCTCTCGCTGTGACTCAGAGGCAGCCACAGGGACGCACACACACATGCAAATGCTCACATTCGTTTTTGTCACGTATGTGAATTTAGATGAGCGTGATCATTTGACGCCTCTTTTATTCGTATGTTTGTATGTGCGCACTCACAGCTCATTACCAGAGAGAAAGATCCTCTTTGGCCTGTAAATATTTCTCAAACATGACATTTCAAAGCGCCTCTGTAACCTCTTAAAACCCCGCCGACCTGCCGACGGGTCGCCCGTTCCAAACTTTCTGCGCAGCCGAGCTTTGCATAAACACACATAACTTCATTTTTTAATTTGAGCAGCGATCCTGAGACGTTTCCATTTGTGCAGCCATGAAAAACTCTCGGGTTTGAGCGTTTCCCTCAGTGTAAACGTCACGGTAGCTTCAATCAAAAGTTGGAAGGAGCTGAAACAGAGCAGAACAGATGATTTTTTCCAGCCTTTAAGCTGGTTAAGGGGAAGTAAAACAGTAAAACTTTACAGCGTAACTCCTCCACAGGAGTGTGATTCTGTTCTCTTTCCTCAAATGTAAATGTTTTGCACAGCAGCGGCGTAAAATCTTCAGGTGAATACCACAGAAGTCTTGAGAAAAGCGAGATTTATCCGTCAGCATGTCTGGACAGGACTGTCCAACTTTTTACAAAATGCGCTCTTTATCGCTTCATCTGCACTGTTCCACTTCACATTTCTCCATCTTTCCATCTTTTCATCTTGTTTTTTTTTACTTCTCATGATAGCCTCCCTACACACACACACACACACACACAGACACACACACACACACACACACACACACACACACAGACACTATGTCAGATGAGTGTACAGTCAACCACTGGACTGGCTAGACAGGAAGTAGGTCAGCTGGCTCTGCTGTGTGGGGGGGGTGATTATAATACTGGCATGGGTGGTGGTGATGGGGGATTGTGGTCTATGTGTGTGTGTGTGTACAAGGGGGGGGGGTTCGTTGGTCTTGCTCTTGCACTCGGCTGCTCTCGGCTGCACTGACCGTCGCACACAAAGACGCAGACAGAGCTGAGTGGGAAGTGGAGTGTAGAGAGAAGTGGCTTTTCGTGTTTGCTGCCTCTGCACTTTTCCCCCCTTTCTCCCTCCGTCTCCCTCTCTTCTCTCGTGCCTCGTCGGCCCTCTGCGACATTCGCTGGTGTCGCCCACCGACCCCGGCAGCACCTGCGTGGACGTCGCTTGTTTCGCTCGAGCGGGAAAGGCCAGAGTTAGAGTCAGACGCTGAGATGTCACCGCCGGTTCCCGTCTCGTCGTGACTCACAGTGACACCAGAAGACCAGATGCGGTTGAAACGCTGCGGTTTCTTTATGCAGACAGTGGTTTTTATGTAAAGGGATACGCGCACGTGTGCACACATGCAGGTCAGAGGCGTCAGAAGCACGGGTTCATCCAGTCAGCTGACGAGAGCAACAGATGGCGAACCAGCAGGAAGTATAGCCTCGGCACTGCGCACACACACACACACACACACACTGCCAGTAGACAAATATGCTGTGCAGGGACTCAGGTGTGAGATCCGAGATGAAAGAGGGAGCAGGTGAGGATGAAGGGATAGTGACACGGTCAGAGGAAGACAGAGAGAGCCGGAGCGACGGATTTCAAGGAGAGAATCAGGACGTGTGAAGATGAAGATGAAGGCGGCTCAGAGAGACTCGGGGGGACAATGAGAGAGCAGAAGAAGAGAGCGACAGAGGCTGTGCTCGGGCTAAAAGGTGGAGATGTGACCAGTGACTAAAGCAGTCCAAAGCAAAGACCCCTCTCCAGATCTCCTCCTCTCCCCCCTCCCTCTCCATCCCCATTGCCCAGTAAGGCCACATTCCTCGGCCCCTCACCATGGACGCCATAGTAACGGGGCCACAGCAGTGCCCAAGGCTTACACAGAGCTTATTCATGAATAGTCTATATACTGTATGGCAGTCTGTTGCTGAGAAATGCCCCCCTCCCTCCCACCCTCCTTTCCACTCTGCCTGCCTGCTTCTAGTTGACCTATTTTTTTCCCCCCAAGTCACTGATGGAGTCTTTAATTCTCTGTTACACTTACACAAGCGCTAAGATGTGGAAGTTCGCTCTCTATGCATGAAACTATGAAGTGCCTAATGTGGAATCTGCCAAATTAAATTAGATTTCGCGGACGTTTTTGGTACCAGCTGATTTAAGAAATACCAAATGCAGGAGATGTTTGTAGTCCCAAAACATTCAGCTTGAGGACAGGTTTTCCTGGGAAAACTGTCTCACGCACGGGAAGTGTAAGCGCAGTTTCTGAGCATGAAATTCAAGGAAAAAGACATCCACGCTCGTTGATTTCCAGGTGATTTCTTGGAAGCGTGCAGCAATCAGCAAAGATGATGCTAAAATGAGCAGAAGCTGTGATCTTCCAGATTGTAGCTTTAAATTATTACGTGTTCGGTTTCAGCATGCTTTAAAGGCATTTACGAATACATTAAAACCTTAATATGCACAAGACCATACTCAGTAACTCGTCCCCTTTTCTTTCCTCTTATACTGTAACGATCAAAGTGCACACACGCGCTTGATCCGACGGGCTTGCGCGTGTAAACGAAGCCCATAGTGGGAGCTGAATCCCTCCGTTGTGTCTGCGTAACGTGCCGGGAAGGCAAGAAAGATGGATTGAAATGACAGAGGGACAGAGCGGCAGGCAGAAATTGAGAAGAAAAGATGAGCGATGAGGAGGACGGAGGGATGGACAGAGGGACGACAGGGAAAGGTGCGAGATGACAAGTTGGCAGAGATGGATGGAGGGCGAGAGGCGAGGACGCGGATGGGTTCATTAGCATCGCAGAGCAAACTCTGCGGCGCGGAGTGTCTTCGGCGGCCTGTAAACCTGTGATTAAGAGTTGACTCCTGTTAATGTACTGTACATGTCTGGGGGGAGATGGACTGGGAATTAGGCTACCGCGGCATCCCCTCGTAAAAGCAAGCAGTGGTGAGCCATGTTGTTAAGTGTAAGTGGTTTTTGTAAGAGACCTGGCCCCAGCATGACTTCTATCATCCTCTTAGGGTCTCTAATTCAATCCACCTCACTTCTCTATAATTCACTTTCTATAGACACTAGCTGCACTCACCTGGCTGCTGGCTGGTGCACAGAAACATATGCTGCACTTTAGATACACAGCGGGCCTATGATCTAGAGAAGGACCAGGCAGGGTAATTATTAGTTTTCCAAACACTTTTAATCCCCATTGCTGCTTGAGTCTCACACGGTTCTGCATTTTACTGCATTAACACAGTTCATGCAGTGCTAAGGTCCCATCGCTGTCTGAAATATGTGCAGAAACAACTCCACAAGCAGCATTAATAATTTGCTTGTGGCTACCTGAGGGCAGCAGAACAAGCTTTCGACACAACATCAACATCTTAAACGCTAATCAGCCCCAACATTAAACCCAGTGAATAACAACGACCTTGTTTACGTGCACACTAATGTACCACTATTTTTCCAAATATTGAAATTGATGCAACGGCACATCCCAGTTGGATTTTCCAAATTTGGCCTTTTTTTTTCTGAATGGAGCATAAGACATGAGAGATATGTTGACATTATTCAGATTTTAGGAGCATTCTTTGGATACAGTGCATTCGAAATGAGGTCAAAAACCTGTATGTATCGTGCATGTAGAAGTAGTCTTTGATCATCTGGTTGCAATGCTCTGTGAGCATTCACATAGACGCTACTTTGACACGTACCACCCACCTAAACACCGCTGCAGACCAAATACACCCCCTCTTGGCAGCAGAATCCCCTGATGGCTGTGTTCAGGAATAGCTTGAAGAACATGGCGGAGCTCAAGGTGCCGACTTGCCTCCAAACTCCCCAATCAGATTGAGCATCCACTCACCGGATGTGCTGGATCAGCTCTGATCCATGGAGGCCCCACCTCACAACCCACAGGACCCAAAGGATCTGTCCTGGTGCCAGACGCCACAGGGTGTCCTGAGGCTCGAGTCCACACGCCTCGATGGGTCAGAGCTGCCTCGGTGGCACGAGGGGGACCCATGCAACATTAGGCAGGCAGTCTCAATGTTGCGGCTGATTGGGTGACAGCTGATAAGGTGAACCTGTGAGCAGACAGTCGCCTGGTTTCATTTGGAGTCTCGTTTCTAGCCGCAGAGCAGTAAAGCTGTGGGCTGTAAAACCAAAACAGTGAGCTGAAAGATGCTAAAATGCTCAGTATAGCTGAGGGCACACACACTGCACATGTTACTTGCAGTAATTTGAACCATCATGTATATAAAACCTTTGATTAGTGTAGTTTTAATTGTAATTACCTTAACTCTCCAGCACCGACCCCTCTGTAGCAAACCTATCTGCCGTCTTGCCGTCTGTGAGGAATGTTTGTTCTTTCGTGACTTTACATGAACACAAAGAACAAATTGCTTCGTTCTGTTGTCTGTGATGAATGCAGTTTGTTTTCAGATTGAACTTTATCTCCTTAATTTGTGCCGTTGTGTGAATACAAGCTCACAGATTAGGTTTTCACACTGACTCTCTGCTCTGAGTTATTTCTGTTTTTGCAGAAGTCTAATATTCACTTATTGCACTGCTGGTGTTTCAGCTCGTGAAATGTGTTCACACAAATACTTTCTCTGTCTATAAACTGATAAGACCATAATAGACAGACGTCTCATGCCAAGGTCTCAAATAAACGTCATGTTTCCAGTGATAAAACGTCCTTTGAGCTGCAGGTTACAGCCGGCTCTCAAGTATCCTTCCGCTCTTTGGATTGTTTTCATAATTCAGTTCCATGTGGCTGACAGAAACAGACGTTTAGATGAACGGACGTTCACACCTGATGTGAAAGTTAGAGAGCTTCAGCGGAGAATCCATTCATTGGTTAACAGTTATGGTTCTGTTTACTCACTTTTAAGTGTTTGCCCTTCAGTCAAAGCACTTCATTTTGAAGAGTTATCTGGAAAAATGTAGCATATGGGAGGTGGCACTTGCAACCGCCCAACCATACACACACACACACACACGTGCACGCATCACATTACATGCAGTAATTTCAGTTATTGTTAATATAAAACTATTGATCAGTGCAAGGAATTCACTGCTTCATCTTGCAGGAATGCACACCGATTGAAAGACTTTGATATGAAAATATTATTCTCTATGATTCATTATATGAATATGATGATAAAAATGATGATCAGGTGTAGCCTTACTGTACACCAGGATATGAATAGTCCTCATTTTAGTGTCAGTTTAAAGGTAAAATGTATGATAGGGACAGAATTTGAGTTTAAAACTTTTTGTTTGGAGTGGCCTTCGACAGGTGGCCAGTCCTTACACATTAAACACTAAAATGTTCTTTTCATGATTTTACCTGAACACAAAGAACAAAATGCTTTGTTCTGTAGCTGTTTTATGTTGACATTGGAATTTTACTGCTTTGAGTCGTGCCACCGTGTAAATACAACCTCACAGATTAGATTTCTGCACTTACTGTCTGCTCTGATTTAGTGGAAGTCTCATATTCACGTCTTGCACTGCTGGTGTTTCGTTCTCCTGAAATCTGCTCACACACATACTTTCCTCCATCTGTCTTACATTTTATTTCCTGCTAATCCACGTGTCACATGTTGATATTGTTGGACTGTGCATTTGGGTGTTTGTCTGCGTGATGGATGTGGATGGAATCTTAAACTGATAAGCAGAACCATAACCGATAGACGTCACACGCCAAGGTCTCAGATAAACGTCATGCGCCTGGTAATAAATCCTCCTTTGATCTGCAGGTTACGGCCGGCTCTCAAGTATCCCTCGACTCTCTTTGCACTCAGTAGCATTTGTATTGTTTTCATAATTCAAGTCCATGTGGCTGACAGAAACAGACGTTGAGATTAACAGACCTGATGTGAAAGCACAAAGTGCTTCAGATGAGAAACCGTTCGTTGGGTAACACTTGTGGTTTGTTTACTCAATTTTAAGTGTTTGCCCTGCAGTCACACACACACACACACACAGACACACAAAGTACAGATGTCAGTCTGAAAGTTGCCAGAGACAACAAAACAGAAATGGAGAGAGGAGGAATGTCTGTAGTGCTCTTCAGAATTTGGCAAGTGGCAGCGGATTAATAATTAACATGAACTGCTCAGCTTCCTCAATCAACAAGTAATTACTTTACTCGTCGGTTCAAAGGAATTCAGCTCGCTCTGATTTAAACTAACATTATTTTATCCCAGCATCAGAGGTGTGTGTGTGTTTCAAGTCAGGAGCCTTCGTCGCCAGCGTTCGTCAGGTCACACAGAGGATCATGTGCTTTCCATTTTACTCCATTCAATTTCATGAAATAAAACCGCTTTTCAGTGACTCGCAGCTTAAATGGGTCAAATAGACCAGCAGCACAATCATAGGATTAGAGAGAGAACTATCCGCAGATAGCCATTAGAGCTATTGTTGTAGATGTTGATCAGGAGATCAGTCACACTTCCGATTAATGACCCACAAATGTTTCTCCACAAATGTTTTTCTTCAGCTGCCGGCCAGTTTGTTGAGGAAACTTTGACCAGACATTCTTGCGTATGCATAGTTGGTCAATTGCATCCCTTATCAGCACCAGACGTGGCTTTGCTGATGGATGGATTTCAAGTCATTTGTTTTACAGTTAAGGTTAAATGTAGGACTAGCTTTTGGTCAGGTAAGAGTTAAGGTTAGGAATGTAGCGGAGAGGATTAAGGTTAGGTGGAGGAATGGAAGAATGAATGCAGTCCCTAAAAGTCCTCACACGTGTTATAAAGTGGCTTTCACAAGAGCTGCAGCCCTGCACTCTAAAACCCATTATTTCTAATGGCCTGCACTGCTCATGGACCAATATCCCCTATTCAAAGAAAAGAGTGGATCCAGTGCTGCATCCATTTCGGTGTCCTTGTGCCCAAAGTTAATCCTGCTGTTGCACAAAAGCATTCGATGTCAAGAAGAAATGGCAAAGGAGTAAGCAGGACAGGACGGAGGCAGAATTAGACTTTTTATCTGTGGATGTACGAGGATGAGAGTAGAAAATGTATCTTCTTTTAGCTTGCTGAGTGTGAAATGTGCAAAATATTAAAAGGAGATAAGCCATCTATGGCCAATGAATGTCAGGCTGTCAGTGTTGCACTGAATGCTACCGTAGCATAATAGCGTTGCTCCTCTTCTGACTTCTAGATAAGTGGTGAGTGAGGTTAAACCGCGTCCTATCTTAAAGACACCTATAATAAACATATCAGCTGCTATTGTTGCGTGAAAGCCCTGCAAGTCAAACTTTTCTTTAAAAACATGTCAGAGAAATTGAAAGAAGTCAAGTCCTTTGTGGGTTCTCACCCGTCTGCTGTGCTATGAAATAGTAATTTCAAAAACTGGTGGATAAAGTCATCGAGGTTAAAGTAAACCTCTTCTCAAAAATCTGGAGAAATGATGTGTGTGTGTGTTTTTGCATTGCATTTCAACCTCATTCTGACTTCCCTCAGCACTTTTCTGTGCATGTTATAGTATATTTAGTGCCTTCTTCAGCAGCTGGTTGCAGACACACACACAAACACACACACACACCGTGATTCATCGGCCACCAGTGAGGTCATGTGGCAGTCATGTGACGCTGGCAAACGCTCAAAAGGAACACAAAACGAGGAAAGGGGAAGGGGTAAAAATTGCTCCAGTCATCGGGCGCTCTAAACAATGACTTGCACCAATGGCACCAACAAGGGGTGGCCAGGGGGGGCCTGGTGCAGCTGCTGGCCCCTCTTCGCGAGTCACATATGCATGATATACTTCAATCTCAAATTTTGCATTGGATATTATTCAGTGAAATCAATAATGTATAGTTTTCATCATAGCTCATGTCAAAGGAAAAAACATGTAGCCAGCCAGCTGCTTTTGACCGTCTGTCCCTGCATCGCACTCCGACCCTCCCCTTTTGGTGTGCCACCCCAAGATTTTCAGTGACCCTGGTGGCCACCCTGGTGAAAACTTTCGGAGGATGGCACACACACACACACACACACACACACACACTGACAAAGCCTGCCTCACACTGAGAGCTCATTCTGCAAGTGGCCTATAAAATATGAATGATATCGTGCTATATTTTTATCAGGGAGCCTAAGGATATGTATGAACTGGAGCAGCAAAAACGCTCTGTTTTTCTAGCCACGGCACTCATTCCGTATATTTTACACGGAGGAGAGGCTCCACGTGCATGCTTGCATCATGTGTCTTCCAAAGCTTGCGGTGCTTACATGCATATGAAACAACAGCACGTGTGTTTGCATCAAATTATCTGAATGCTTCTGTAAAAACAGAAAGAGAGGCAGAGTGCATCCTTGGATGTGTCTTGGGAGTTGCTGTCAGAACTTTGTATGCAGCTGTGAGAGTTAATGCACACGGCTGCCAAACACAAACACACACTCGTAGAGCGAAAAAGGAAGTGAGGGGTGGAAAACTCTACCTGCATAAGCTGATAGCAAGGCGAACAGTCGCAGTGCTCGCAGAATGTTGCTGTCTGCACTGTTGAAAGAAGCTCGCAGTCTCTCTCTGACTCTCTTTCTCGCCCATACACATGCGTTTAGCGAGACACACACTCTTCATTTTGTGCCCACTCATACTCGTTAGAACATTTGAACACTAGCCCTTGTGTAGGAGTGTGCTTTTGGCACAGTGTGTTACTGTGTGTGAGAGTGTGAGAGAGCGAGACAGCGGGAGGATGTACTTGAGACAGAGTGTGAGAGAATGAGTTTGTCTGCATTTGCGTGTGTTTGTGTGTGAGGGCAAGTGCATGTGTGTCTGCTGCACACAACAGAGAGCGAAGGGTGAAAAAAAAACGACAGGAAAAGGAACGAGAGAGCAAGAAAAGCACAAGGCCCCGTCTTCAGAAACCGCTGACAGGTTGACAGGTCTGCTGAGACCCGCAGAAACAAACATATAGAGACAGAACGAGGGAGACGGAGAGGGAAAGAGAGAGAGAAGCCCGGGAAACAGAGGGATGGGAAACTGAGAGAGAGCAGAAGAAAGAGAGAAAGTGAAGGCGTGCAGACACCTTGAGCCTGTGCACAATTTCATACTGTAGCTCCCCAAAATGCACTTGCAAAGTTTTGCTTCTTCATTTTGCCACGATCTCTGTGTCATTTCCTTCTCGGTGTGCTGAAGCGGCACACATCAACCTGCGTGTTACGCCAGCAGAGTTAGCTGAAAGTGCGATTGAAAATTCACAGAGATGGCATGAAAGAGAGGCGCAGAAAGAGAACGCAACGACGAAAAGCTGCAGGAGAGAGAAGCGGCGAGGTTAGAGCAGAGAGCCGGGGAATGGAAATAGAGTGCATGTGTGGCTTTTCAGAACGGAAATCAAAGGATGCTTTATTGAGAGGGGAATTGTCTGTGAAAAGTGGATATCGTGTAATATCGTCTGTTCTCCGGCTTTAGATGAGTCCCAGTGCAGATCGACACAATGCCGCAGTTTATTCTGGTGAATCAGCAACGAAATAAGCCTCAAGCGTCACCCCCACCAGTAGAAGATCTTATTTTTAAGCATCTTCTTTGGCTTGTCCCAAGATGATACTGTAGAGCCGTTTTTTGAAAAGGGAAAGAAAAAAGAACAAGAAATGACAGAACTGACTTTGGATAGTGGTGTATTTTTAGCTGACCCAGTAGAATCGGCTGTAAGTTCAAGGGAATCCACATTACAAGCATTTTATAGTCAGAACTGCAAGCGTCAGAGCCACAACTCCCTGCAAAACCTCAGAGTTGATTGTGTTATAGACCACTTACAGTGTCGGATTGTTGATAATAGACTCTGTGAATATGGGCCCACCACTTGCTGTGACATCTCCACAGGCACCTCTGGCAGGAAGGATGAGGTACAAAGTTAAAGACAGTTAAGAGTGACGCAGAAAGAATGATGGTCTGTAGCATTTACAAAGCTTTTTAATAGCGAGAAGGATACATGGGGAGAAAGGAGACATAAGAAAAGCTGGTAAAAGGGCCTCAGTGTTTCTGGGACTCGGCTGGAATGAGAAGAGCGTTGGAAAGAAGGAGCTTGTCCTGGACTCTGTCAGGAATGAAGGAGAGGGAGAGAGCATGTAGATAAAGGGGGAAGAGAGAGACATAGATGGACTTTGCCTGGAAGCTGGTGGAGCAGAGGGAGTGTGAAAGAGAGAGGAGCAAGGAGAGGGTGGGTGAATACCAGCTATTGTTGGAATGCCGTAGCAACACGCGGCACAGAGGAAGGGGGAGGTGTGTGTGTCCGTTTATGTGTGTGTGTGTGCAGGGGTCAGTGGGTTTTACACTCTGTTCGAGTTGCTCCTTGTCAGAGATGCGTCGAGTTCCGTGTTGGCAACCTAGCGACTGTGGGCTTAAATTATTAGCTTGTCTGGACGCAAGCCTAAAACAATCCAGCGCTGCATTTCAGGCCGATGTATCAACACCCGGAGAGCTCAGTTGTTAGTGGAAGACGTGAGCTCTGCTTGGGTTAGAGGTTCAGCTCACGCCATTGTTAAAAAAGCAAGTAGTAGCTGTTCAAATATGGAGAACGGAGTCTGCAGCCGTGCTAGCAGCTCCGTTAGCTTAGGCGCTTCGAGCCAAATCCTAACGTCTGCATGTCAGCGTGCTCTTGTTATCAATGCTAACATGCTAATTTTAGCAGGTAATGTTTACATTAGCACTGAACAGCTGAGGCTTATGTGAACATCCTCAGTGTTGGATAAATTTGAAGTCTGACGTGATGATAGCCCGAGATTAAAAGCTAATGTCAGACTACACAGTTTCTTTGTCTTTAACGATGGCCGCCGTGTCAGATCTAACGATCACAGCGCCATAAACTCTTGCCATGTCTCGGTTGGGTGATTAGCAAAACCAGGTGTATAACCCCAACCAATCACAGCACGTCTTATCTCGCGATCATGCACGAGTTCAGGTGTCATCGGGAGGCGGGTGAAGCGACTGTCAATCAAACTGACAGAAGTGTTGTTTGTGATCCTGGCGGTCTTGTGTACCGATAAAGATATCCATCCACCAGGTTGCATCCGGATAACAATTATTGTTTGTTGTTCAGGATTGGCCATGATGCTGGTAATTGGTCAGCCACGACAAAATCGTCTCAAAATCGGGCTAGATTGCCAACCTCCTGGTGGTGCTGGAGGGAAGTCATTGCTCACCAAAGTCGTTAGGATGCATCTTCTGGGGACCATGAATGTCTGACCAACATTTCTTGGCAATCCATCCAACAGCGGAAATATTTCAGCCTAAAGCAAAGCAATGGACCGACCTAACGACCCGCCAAGCTAGCTCCCTGGAGCTACATCCATGAAAGCATGGCATGCTCTGTCATACATGTTGTGACTGTCCAAATCTCATTCGCTGTACCCTGTTGCATTAAAGTCCAAACACATTATTTTGAGACGAATTTATGAATAATCCTTGTATTAGTCCGAATTCATCCTAATAATCCCTCTATGTTCCCTTTGTCTTTCCAGGATCCTGCTGGCATCTTTGAGCTGGTTGAGCTGGTGGGAAATGGCACCTATGGGCAGGTGTACAAGGTAAGATACACACATCAGAAGACTTAGACATTAGTCTATCTTTCTGGTAGCACGCTCCACTATCTTATCAGCTTTTGTTCATTCTTTCCAAGGAGCCTGTAAGGAATAAAGAATAGAAATGTGCACTGTGACTGAAGGAAAGAGAGACGAGGAGAGATAAAAGCAGCGCACAAGCTGGAGAGAAATGGAGCGAATGTAAAAGTGGAAGAAACTGGGGCACATTAAAGTGCTTTTAGGAGATTTTCCTTTCCCCCTTTTCTTGGTTTTCTCTCTCCTTCCCTGCTGTATTTGTGTTTCCTTCTCTGCTTGTCCCCTTCTGAGTTAGGCATTTCAGGAGGAAGCGTTTCTCGGCGACACAGGAAGTGCATGCGCTCAGTCGGTCTGACGTTGTGACATATCTGTGGTTTAAGGTTTTTGCCGTCAGTTGGGCTCAGCTGTTTCCCGCTGTCGTTCGAACACTATCTCTCGGTCCATGTCACTGTCTGAACTTCCTCCTCCCTCCGTCCTCGCTTCCTTTTCCTGATTCTGCTGCTTCATCCTGCCGCCCTGCAGGATGTGGCACCAGCCTGCGACACCTCCGGCTGGAGTAAACATGTGTTTGCTCGAATATGCCAAGGCATGGACAAGTGAAGCCCCCGTGAGAGCATGTAGTTTGTGTGTGTGTGTATGTGTGTGTGTGTGTTGGAGAGTGTGTCTAATGGAGCAGAGAGTCAAGGTGAGGTGGTGATGGAGAGGAGCTGTTCTTGGAGCTGATTGGGCCAGATGAGAGGTCAGGCAGAGGTCGGGCATGCTTCGCCACGCTTCTAGAAATAATCTGACATCTTCACGTGTGCGTGTGCGTGCATGTGTGTGGACAGAGGGGAGGAAAAAAACACAAAAGGAATGGAGAAGGAGAGTTATGTGTATCCATTTATTGCTGACTCTGCTGTCTTGGTGAAAGTCACGGCTCATTTACTGGCTGACATTCAGCCAGTCTGTTCCTATACGTTACCGAGCCACAGCGCGCCTATGGCAGCAGCACCAGCCTGTTGGGTGTGCAGCCCACACAGCTGACCCACGCTGCTCTGTGATTGGGTGTCACACAGGGTTTAATACTCAATTATACCCAGTTGATTCTCTTACTGCCGTTGGTTAACAGATCCAATAATTACATTTCTACTGTGTTATTTTCTTGTGTGCACCTGTGAGGTTTTGTGTGCAGTGAGTTTTTAAAGCCTGAAGTTCATTATATTCAGCACATATTTGTACTATTCATTCTTAAAGTTTCCTTTAGAGGCTGATTATATAGATGTTTTCACACATGCAAAACTCCATAGGTGTAAACTAGAAAATAAAACTGTTAAAGATGAAATGATTGACAGAGAATTAAGCGGCAAAATTAAGGAAAAATGCTTAACATCCCCGGTTCTCGCATGTTGGTTGTTAGGATTTGGTGCCTTTTTGTCTCATAGGAAACCAAATGTCTTTGGGTTTTTGGTTGTTCAGATGAAACAAGCTGTTAGAGGGCGTCACGTATAGCTATATATACATTATATGATCAATGAACCAATGAATAACTGCAGCTCTAATAGAAATCTTCAGTGCAAACGATTAGTGAAAATACAACACGCTACGGCTGCTTTGAGCTGTATCGCCCCTTCAGTGCTGCAGGAATAGACTCAGGAGTAAACTGGAAAAGATTGGACTCATATGCACAGATAAGGAGCTGGAGTCACTTGAGCAAAAATGCCATCTATTTTAAATTCCTCATGCGCTTGAGGTCCCTCGTCTATAGGCAAGCCGCCTGAAGAGGATCAGCATCTTGCGAGCAGGTGAATCTCTGAGTCACTGAGATGATAAATTGACCTTCAGCTGGGTTGGTATTAGTGAGCTGGAATTGCTCCGGTTCCATCTGAACCATTTTTAGGCACTTATCAGAAATATAGCACATAAGAATACCATCCTGTGTACAGCTCTGGACCGCAGCACCCCCAGCACGGATCAATGAACGCTTGTCAGGCTGCTGTGGAGTGAACACATGGAGGAATTTTTGCTCAGATATAAAGATTGGAGTCGGGCTGGCTGTAAACATGATTTTACTTCTCGTTTTGATTCCAAAAATAAATTCCATTTGCTCAGTGGCCCGGGGCCAGTTTTGCTCTGATGTATCTGTGATCATAGACTTCAAGCCAACAAGTTGTGCCTTGATATTTTCTTTCGCACCAGCGTTGGCTGCAGAAGTTTAAAAAAATAAATGAGAATCACTCGGCAGCTCCTCTGCCCAGGCCATCTTTTATTTTGTTCTTGTATAATTTTATTGTGAAATTTATGCAGATTAATAGCTCGTATCAGCGTTACAGGATGAAATCATTCCAACTCCAAAATTGCTGTTTTTCATTCCGCTGAAACTGAATTATTCATGCCTGTGGATGGACAAATTTAGGCTACCTTTGGGCTTATTAAAACTTTAATAAGCCCGCTGGATGAAGTGAAAAATGCATCAGGTAAAGCCTGAAAACTAAATGTCCCGAGCAGTTGACAATTTGGAGATGTAAAACTTTGGTTTAGCATAAATAGATGTCGTTTTTAACCTTTTTGCAAAGCAGATACTTTCTCCTGCAAGCAAAAATGTGACTTCAAAGCGAGTCCACTGCATTCTGCTGCAGCAGTTTTCACTCGGTGTGCTATATGTAATGAGGTACACATGTGTACCCATGCATGCATCCTTATATGTGTGTGTGTGTGATAATAATGCAAGCACGGTGTTTTATGTTATTGGTGATACAGGGCCAGTAATGTGCCACGTCGCTGCATTTATGTGTGTCTGTGAGCAAGAGATAACAGGTTTATCAACTATTCCATTACCCCATCTAGTTAAATGATACAGATCTGCTCCTCAGTGCTCTCTCATCTCTCTCTCTCTCTCTCTCTCTCCATCCTTCTCGTCTTCCCTCTCACGCACACCCAAAATCTCAATTAAAAAAAAAGCCTCGAGAAGTTGTTGCAGGTTGTTGTTTTTTCGGCTGCAGCTTCCCCGTCAGCGAAAAACAGTTTGGCCGAGAGGAGAACAGTGATAGACGAGTAGCCGCGGCGAAAAAGATAATTTTAGCTTCTCCCTCTGTCTCCGTTTCTCATCTTACGTCTCCATGGCGGCTCCGTTTCCTCGGTTTTCCTCCTCTGTCTGTTCATCCGCCCCCCTCGTTTTTTCACCCCTCGCCTCTGCGCATCGCTCTTATCAATATGTAATCACGTTTTTCTTCTTGTTTCCCCTGTTTTTTGGGTTGAAACTTCCCTGGTGAGCTGTACTTAAGGGAGCAGCCTGTGCCTACAGTATGAGTATATATAGTTTCTACTGGCTGCTCTGAAAGGACCATAAATAGAGAACATGGGTAATGCTGAATAATTAAACGCATTCTCTCTCTCTCTCTCTCTCTCTCTCTCTGCTTCCTCCTTTAGCTCTCTCGCTCTTTCTCTCCAGCTGTTGGAACTCTCTTTCTCATCATCCCTCTCTCCATCTCCCTCATTGGTATTTCCTTCCTTTATCTTGCCACGTCTCCCTCCTCCGCTCTCATCCCTCCAGCCCTCCCTCCCTCCCCTGCTCACTCTCTCTTTTATGTTATCTTGCTTCTGTTTCTTTACCGTCTCCCCCTTCTCTCTTCGCCTCTGATGCCTGTGAATATTTGATGGGGCTTATGGGAATTGCAGTTCTCCGAATTGAGCTCCTTGCCACGGCACTGGGCGGGAACGGGGACCATCCCTGGCCATCTGTTGGCCAAATCGCCCCCTTACTGACCGATAGGACGACTTATTGACCGACAGACTTATTGATCGGCTAATTGATTAATCACAGCTCCTCGTCAATCCCGCGGGAGAAGCCATTTTTCTCCCCGATGGATGCGAGGACAAGTTGAGAGGGCAACTAATCATATCTCGGTCACGAGAACACAAACGCACGCATGCACAGACGAGCCATCGATGACACATTCAGCCCGCCGTCTCATCGACCGTCTCCTCGGCTCTGACAGTAACAAAACATTTCCTGTGTTTGTGTGGGTTTGTGTGTGCGCGGATGTTTTCACATGCACATGCTTTTCTCTCCATGACTCTGCTGTCGCCATGCAGCGCAGGAGCAGCAGAGGAGGCGACCAATCTTTTCCTTTCTGATGACAGTACACATCCACTCTGCTCCTCCTCAGGCAAAGTGCTCCACACACTCTTTAAATATTCACCAGTCACTCTCTCACGCACACACACACATACACACACACACACACACAAACCACGCGACGGTTGGGGACCTGAGCCGTGTGGGCTTTTATATGCTCACCTACTGTGACAGCGACTCTGTGCAAAGAGCAGCTGTGTGGTTTCCATTTACTGCAGTGGTGTGTCTGTGTATAAACCAGTGTGTGTGAACAAGGGAGCATGTATGTGGTGACCACATGTCACTCTGTATGTTTGTTTCTTGTAGCCAGCTGTGTGTGTGTGTGGGTGTGCGTATGCATGTGTGTATGGTCCTGAAGGTCTTCTTCTTATCTTCTCCATATCGTGTTCATCAGTTTATTTCTTTAAAAGTGATGAATGCGTGAGACCGCAAAACACAAAACGGAGGCATGCGCTGTCACCTCACTCATTGGCTGATAGTCTTGTTGCCGTGGCACCCAGGGTCTGAGGATGTAAACAAATGGATGGGATGTCACACTGTAGCTTTTCTCTCTCTTAGTGTGTCTATGTCTCTTTATCATTTTCACCTGTAGTGCCCCTTCCTCTTTTACACTCCAGCCCACCTCTCCTCCTCCTCCTCCCTCCTCCTCCTCCACCCTCTGCCCTCTTCAGAACCACATAAAACTTCAAAGTTGTTTTTTTTTTTTTACCTTCCTTATCTGCTTGAAGTCACTCTGCAAAGGACTATGGGAGATTTTACTCTCTGCATGCCCTCCACAGCCACTCCTCTGCCTCACACACACATGTGAGAAGCAGCATGAAGTGTGAAACCTCGGCACAAGAGCCTCAGGAACAGGATGGCAGACGGAGTGACGTCATTTCTTCCTCTTTGTTTGATGTTCTGAACTCCTCCAGCCAGTGTTTCTCAGCAGGAAAGGAGATCAAACAGGCGGCATGTACAGTGTGCATCTCTTTGAAAGTAGCCGCTGATCATTCGTTGTGGTGTTACATTTCATACTGAATATTGTTATTTCTTATGTTATTTCTTCATCTGCACGTAATATTTGTTTTTATTTTCTTTTTCATGACCAAAGTTGACTTTTTAGAAAATCAGCATAATTCTTACGATCCTGATTCCAAAAAAGGTTTGGACTCAACATAAATAAGACACATTTCAAACATGTTGGGACAGGAGCAGCTGGGAAAGATGTGGAACGCTCCAAAAACACCTGTTTGGAACGTTCCACAGGTAAACAAGTTCATTGGAAACAGGTGATAGTGTCATGATTGGCCAGTGTTAATTTCGTTAATGAAATATATGATGAAAAATGTTCGTCAACGACCTTTTTTCCATGACTAAGACGGGACGTGGACGAGCTAAAAATAGATCTTTGATGATAAAAAGTATGACGAAATGTATGTTTCGTTTTCTTTGACGAGACTGAGACAGGACTAAAATGTTAGTGGTGTGCAGTTGGACATTGAAAACGCATGATATTTTCCCCCAATTGTGCGTCTAGTCTGTCTGTCAAAATGCATCCCTGTCATTGGTTGAATTGGTCGAGGGATGTGTGCAGCGGTGCTGCTGACGTCCCGCTTTCAGAACAACAGCAAGTTAATGCTGACAGCCACATGATGGAAAGTTCAGCACAAAAAGGGTTTGGACGGACACAAAGATTAGATATATGGACGCACTTTAGTTATAACTCAGCAGATGTTTGTTTGTTGACTTAGTGAGATGGTCTTTACTCCGTGTCACCATGTGTAATGCACTTAGTAGATCAGAAAGAACAGCACAGCAGCGTCTCATAGATGAGAGAGTCTAGTCTAGAGAGATCCAACTAAGGTAAGGAGTCCGTATATTACAGGTAAAAGTGTTATGAGTGAAGTGTTGCTTTACGAATTTCAACACTTGACAGGCCTACAACTTGTCACCTTCATTCAAATTTGCGATACCTGCATTAGCCTAATTTAATTGGTTTAAAAAGAGAAAACATTTTGACTAAAATGTGACTAAAATGAATAAGCATTTTTGTCTAAAGACTAAGACTAAATCTAAAATAGCTGCCAAAATTAACACCGTGATTGGGTGTGAAAGGGGCATCCTGGAAAGGATCAGTGGATCACCAGCGAGGATGGAGCGAGGTTCACCACTTTGTGAACACATGATTGGATGAAGCAGATCACTACATGGGCTCAGGGACACTTTGTAAACCTGTTGTCAGTCAACACAGCTCATTTGTAAGTGATTGCTTTATTTACATTTTACATGGCGTCCCAAATTTTTTGGAAGGCGCTAGTCCTGCATCAGTCGCTCTGTGTCGTGCAGTGTGTAGATCGCTTGATGATTTAGTGATTTCTAAATCCTTCCAACACAGAGCTGCCTAGTAGTGGGTGATAAAATATATTGTCAGATACACTCAGTTGCCAGATTATTAGATATAACTACAAACTACTGCAGTCTAATACAACAGTCCTGCAATAAATCCTTCCTTCAGAGGTGTTTCTGTATTTAAGCCTCTCTCGTTGATATAAATGGGGTACACAAAGTCGTAGAAACACCTGCCAGCGTAATGGAATACAGGCGCCACAAACTGCAGACACCAAAATGATCATGAGGGTGGATCAGCACCTCTGAAACTGTTTAAAAAAACTGAATATCAGAAGCTTTATGAAGGATTTATTGCAGGACTGTTGTAGCAGACTGCAGTGTAGGCCGTAGTGAAGTAAAAATGGACTTGGTTTAGATGCAACAGGCTCACAACTATCATATTGTCAAGTTATTTTAAGCTTTAGGAAACGATTAGAGGCCTGAAGCTTGGACGGGAAGATGATCATTTGCTAACAGCACAGTTAGACGTTCACTTCTGCTCCACTGAGCCACATACGGTTTTTGTGCCATCGCTTTTACGTTCCATATAAACATTAATCAGAAAGCTGTAATTTGGGTCTGTTGGCAACAGCACTGCTACTTCCTGCACAAGGGGAGAGCATTACTCATTCGCAGCCTCCCATAGAAAATGTAGGTTAGTAATGTGTGCTGTATCAGTGGATTGCAGTCAGCGTGATAAGGGGCTGACATATGTAAATGAATAAAGAATGTTGTGTAGCATTAGCGCTAATGGGAATGCTGCCAGGGGATCTCAGCTGGGAGCTTCTGCAGGCTTTAAGGCGCACTTATGGTTTGTCTGCGTGTACAATAAGTGGATCCATTTGTACGTTTGCTAGTTGTAGGGCTGCCATGATCATGACATGTCAGTTTGACGATTAATTGTCATGAATAATTGCTGTTGGTTTTATGTCACTGTTATAGCCTGAACCTAACCTACACATACGCTGGATAAAGAGGAAGAAGAAGAAGAAGAAGAGCCATTTATTGCATTGAATATTGTAAAATAAAAATAAAATTCCTCTTTTTTTTTTTGCCTTATAGGCATTATAAAGTTTATTGGACCCAACCAGCTGATGGAAACGCACCGAATTCACTGTTTATTTGTGTTTATACAGGCGAATGGAAACTATTCTAACGATTATGCAAATGATCGCGGTCAGCTCAAGCGATCAATCAGACATAATCAGGCGATTATGTAATCTGGGGACAGGCCTGGTCTTATGCAGCACACGGTCCTGGTGTGGAGGCACGGCTGCAGTCGTTGGCCGTGTGACACCGTGTCATTGCCTCTCTCCACTGCTGTGTTTCTGTTGTTTGTCTGCACACGCTCGCTCACACACACACACACACACACACACACACACATCCACACTTCAATCTCCTGAGTCCTTATGAATGAACTGTGAACCGTGACTGAGGTGAATGTTGCTTGTCACTGTGGGAACAGCAGATGTGCTCGTTCCACCCACGTGCAGCCACACACACACACACACACACACACACACACCTGGCAGTGTGTTCATTAGCCTACATACACTCTCTGTCTTCCCCAAGGCCACACGCCCCACTTACCCACAATGCACTCCTGCCGCCCAGACCAGGGTCAATTAGCCATGCCTGATGTCAATAACGATCTCTCACTCTCTTTGTCTTTCTTTCTCTCTCTCTGCTGTATGTTTTCCCGTCACATCTTCGAGCTTTAATTGATAGCGTGCACTGTAAAGAGCTGTTTAACCGAGGTTTTTTACCCCACAGCAGGAAACACAGCTCATCAATAGTCAAGTCAATAAGCTGAATCTGGTTCTATTATCCCTCTGTCCTCTCCTTTCTCTTATTAATGATTTATTCCCCAGCCTTTACCTCCTGATTTTTCCATCCCTGCTCTCCTACACCTCCGTCTCTTCATCTTTTCTGCCCCTCTTCTTCAGCTGTTTCCTCCCCTCACCTCCAGCCCGTACAGTAAATCAGCTCGGCTGTTTCGTTTGACCTCCGGAGGCGGCGGAGCATGATGCCGATGTGCTGAACCCGCCGCTTTCCCTCCTCGACGCAACCCTCCTCCTCTTCTGTAGCGCTCCCTCGCTCATGCCCTCTCTCGCTCCTCCAGCTGTGTGTTGGTCTGCTCCTTCTGCAGATGTTGCCTCTCTGTCTGAAGACGTTTCTGCAGTTTGATTTGAAAGGAGAGACGAGTGGATGAGTGGGCAGGTCAGTGGCGAACAGAGTGAATTAGCCAGTGAGTGCATCATTGAGTGAACCTGTGTAAATGCCTTGTAGTGACACAGTGAGGTAATATGGACGTGCTCTTGTGATGGCCTTGTGTCAACAGTTTTTTGGGGGGGGCTCACACAGCTGTTTAGATCAACAGCATCAAGCTGAAAAGCAACATTAGTGCGCAGTACATCTGTTTATATGAGAGTTAATCTGGGTCAGCCTCAAATGCCTGCCATAAATAAACTGCGGACACACACACATGTTCATCCAGCGAGTGGTTATCCTGTTAGAGCTGATTTACTTCCATCACATCACAGGATGTTTTATGACGAGGACGAGCTTTTACTGTTTTCTGACCTGCACAGGCACACAAACACGTGCACGCACAGCGCCGCAGATCCTCTTTACGTATATTACATTATGTTAAATCATATTTCTTGATGATGGCTTTGTGCGCGCGCCCCGTCTCCTCGTCTTCAAGCGCCGTGGCACCACCACAGGGAGCGACAGCTGTGCTTTAGACGCTTGTGATCAAATCTGCGTATTTGCCTGTTTGCAGACTTAAACCGTTTTATGTGGCTGCGTTTGTGATTATTTAGCGCTGCGCCAAATCCTCTCCCCGACCCCAGATTAGTCTGCTCCTCATACGTTTGTGCGTCCACCGGCTTGTTAATTAGCTTGTTGTACTGTGAGCGGGCAGGTTAATGAGCGGCTACATTTCAGACTGCTGATAGATTATTTCAGCGGGCTTTAGCCGATAACAGCAGTTCATTCAGAGTGAAATCAACACTCGCTGTCTGTCCGTCGCACAGTTCTCCTTCTTGCAAACCCGTCAATAAAGCCCTCTGGACTATTCTACAGATCATTGCTCCCATCTTTCCTCCTCTCATCTTTCTTTCTCCCCTCTACCTCTCCTGCTTTACTACCACAAACTCTCCGCTTGTATATGTTTCCAGCACCTCCACTGGCTCCAGCTCCATCTTCTCTCCTTTTAAATCTCCCCCCGTCTCAATCTGTCTCTCCTCTCTCGTGTGTGAGTGTGAGCGCAGCCTCGGGGTGCTTCTATATTTCCTGGCCAGTGCAGAAGTAGATTGGAATGGAGGCCTTTGTCACTTTTATTTACTGCTTCAGTGATTCCACAACAGCGTGCGTGCCTGCGCGCTCGTCTGTGTGCGTTGGTGTGTGTGCGCGAGCACGTGTGAATGCGGAATGATTGCAGGTGTTTCAACCGCAATGAGGTGTGTCTGCGAGTATTGCCCCCTTATTTCTTCGGGCTCCTTCGGGCAGAACTGTGTTTGTGCCGTTTGTTAGCCGGAAAGTAGCTTTAATTCTGCATCGGCTGCGGCTGAGCTTGCTGGGATTGGAAGGCTTCAGACTTGAACCGGTGGGTGTTGATAGGAGGGTACAGGCTGAAACACTGGTTGTCTGAAATCCTTCAACCCGAACACAGCTGAGCTGCAGTTTGTTGTGTGTGTGTGTGTGTGTGTGTGTGAGTGTGACAGCAGTGGGCAGTCTCCCTCTACGACCTGCCTGCCAGAGAGAGACAGACAGAAAGGAAAACGTATAGAGCGAAAGCCCAGGGGCACATCCCACTTTTCCCTATGATGCTGTTACCATGCGGGCCCTATGCAAGGGGAGCAAGTCTAGCCGCCATCGACTCAATTCCTGGCTGATGTGTGTGTATGTTTTTGTGTTTGTGCGTGCGTGGATTACCATGACAGCACGGATTAGGATTATGGTGTGACCCATTTCCTTTTTACAAAGAGCTGGCAACACAATCTGGCAATCTGTTCCCAGTGAGTGTGTGTGTGCGCATTCATATGTATGTACAGTATCGTCGGTCGTGTCGTCCCGTGTCCTTTGCAAACAGGACGCACATGCAGGCTGATGCTGGTGGTGAAAGAACCTCAAGGTTGCGCAACATTGATGAGTCCCAATTGACAAAAAAATTGATGCAGATATTAGATTTTTGTACTGTTTGTCCTCAGTAGGCCCGTGTTAATGCTGAATCAAATCGCATGCTTTCCTTTACATCACTGGATATTTCAAATTGGCTGAAAAAAGGCGTCGCGTTAAGTGATCCAAGTCGAAAAGAAAGCCTAGATAACAAATAATAAGCAAGCACGGCGCTGTGAGAAGCATCATTTGATCTGCGTTTGGCAGCCGCCTGTGAAATGCCAGATGTCACAGCGTCCTTGAACGCACCAACAGGTAGAGCGCGGTTTCACCTGGAAACTGTCTGAGCAGAAGTCATTAAATATGTGCTGTTTTCTAAAAATGGTCTTACCTGCAACTGCATCACATCAGTGACCAAAAAAACAAAAAATTTAAGTCAGTTTCAAGCCTCTGCAAGGTGATATTTAATGTTAGCAAAATTAATAAAACACCAAAGGTTCTCTAGAGAGTGGGACATCAATCTTAATATGGCAAAGCTTTGAAAAGGACGTTTATAGTTAATGAGCTAAAGCGTGCAGAGAGAAGGTGTTGGTGTTCAGACGTGGTTAATGTGGAGGCTCGAAATGAAACGAGGCTCTATTTTTGTCACTCGCTCTGTCGTTTAAAGCGAAATTTGGATGCTTTCTTGTGACCTTGCAGCTTGGCCACACAGCGAGCGCACACTGAGGACAGATGCACTGTGAAATTCAGCTCTCTCACTCAACTCCTCTTCCCCTCCCTCATTTCCCCATCACCTCTTCCTCCTCTCCCTCCTTTCCTCCCCCCCATCTCGTCTTCTAAATAACAACCCTCCCATATCAGGACAACAGTCTCTTATTCCCCGTCCCCTCCCCTGTGTTCCTGTGTGTGTGAGCATTTGTGTATGTATGTTTAAGTGTTGTGCCCACTGTACTCCGGCCAGCCAAGGCTGTTGCTAGGCTACGACAGGAAGTGTCCTGCATAGTAAATGTGTCCGGGGGGGGGGGGGGTCTGTGTAATTGACTTGGCAAGGGCAGGGATGTGCACACAAACAAATAAACTACACACACAGGAGAAGCGTTGCTCACATTCACGCACATGCACACACACACACACAGACACACACACACACACACAGGTGTGTTGGGTATCATGATATCCACCAGCAGGTTGTACTAAGGCAGTGGTTGGCAGGTTTGCCTGCAAGCTGAGAATGATGAAGAGATGCTTCCCTCTGCAGCCTGTGGTACGTGTGTGTGTGTGTGTGTGTGCATGTGTGTGTGTGTGCGTGCATGTTCCCTTAAACATTCAGCTCCATATAGCAGCAGACGAGTCATAAAAGAGAATCATTACAACACACACACACACACAAAACCTCCTCTTCTTCACCCTAACACGCACACACACTCATACGTACATGTCACACTGAGGACTCTGCAGTGCTTAACTGGCGTTTTGCTTTGATTTTGCAGGTGCAATTAATCATAATTATGTGTTGATGATAATTGCTGGAGTAGGTGCACTTTGTGTCAGTTTGACACCTCCCTCATGGCGCACACGGACGGGGACAGATGAGACGAGAGATGAGAGAGCGGCGCAATATTGGACCTAAAGTCTTGTTTTGCGTCTCTACCTTTTACAGCGGTGTGAGCGTACACACGGCATGATGAGTGGCGGGTTACTCTTCAGCACACAGCAGCTCCAAAGTTGAGGAAGGGCTGAACAAGATGAGTGTGCGTGTTTTTACTATTGATAGCAGTTTGAGCGCTGCGTAATAAGGAAGTTAAGATACGTAAGAATCATATGATTTTGTGTCCACAGCGATTGACAGACAAGAAATCCCCAACAGCTTTAATAAGCGATTATTCAGTTGGATTTTGGAAAGCAGTTGGACAAAACTGGATGATTCAGATGTCACTTTTGACTCGGAAGTGAGTTCAAGCTCTGTTACTTTGCAGGCCAGGAGCAGCACAGCAACAGCAAGCGCATGGGACACTATATAAGTTCAGAAGACATAGTCAAACACATACTGCAGTGGGTTTGAGGGTAAAGTGCATTAAAGTGAAGCATTAGTGCAGCAAAGCGTTTGTGCCTCTCTGTTTAAGGAGCAAATAGCTGTTGTGTCTGTTTTAATCCTTAAGACTGGTACCTGGAGGAAGAGTCTGGATCTCTGAGTGCAGTGGGTGATCAACATAAAGAAGGATGGCATGGGCTTTCTGCAGGGCTTGTGTCTTGAATAATTCAGGCAGACCAGGTTGTCTGATTCCTGTAACCTTTCTGCAGCTTCACAATTCGGCTCAGAGTCGTTTTATTTTTCACACCTGGAGATAGACCGTCGAAAAAGGCCATACTGTGAATATGAGTGAATAAAAAGGTGTAAAACATGGTCATTAGTGTCTTATCGGCATGGGACGACCTCAGTTTCCTAATGTTGACCTTTCTCACATAAGATGTCAGTATTTACGAGTTGTGAGGAGCATTTTGTAGTAGTCTGAGATGTTTTATAGGCTAATCAATTTCTACAATGAATAGAAAGAATAGATAATAAGAAGTAATTAATATTTTAAATTTCTGCTGTCTTTGTCTTATGTGATAATAGATTTGGTTTGGGGAGGGTAAGTCGTTGAGATTGACATTTTTTATTATTTTCTGACATTTTGTTCACCAAATGATCCCTGAATTAATTGAAAAGAAATAAATAAACAGCCAATTACAAGGCTGTTTCATTTAAATTACAGGTGTTTTGGGTATTGTGTCCAGTTTTTGTGTGTTGGCCTGTAATCATCACATCTCCAGCCATCATAACATGCTGGGAAGGAGTAAACAGAAGTATTATTTCCCCCGATTTCTGTCAGATTTAATCAGTGAAACATTTGAGACTTCACAAATAAACAGCTGAACGAATGGAGCCATGGCATTGTCCCCCGACGGACACGTTTAAAACCAAATGAGCGTAAATGATCCTGGTTTACGGAAGCACGAACCTGTCAGAAAAAGACCTGCGCTCCATTTTGAATCCCAACCCGCGCAGCAGTTCAAGAAACACTGACCTGCGGGGATGACGCCAAGTAATGACTCCTCCATGATGCGGCCGCCTGAAGGCTGATTGGAGATCAGCTTGGTATCGGTTTGCCGTCTCCATCACAGCGTGGCCATCCAAGCGTAACAAACGTGGTCAATTTGGTCCGTTATCGCGCAAACACACCTGGCCCGGCGGCATCGCGGCTCCCTGCGGATGTGGAGGCGTGTCTGTGGGTGTGAGTGACAGATGTTATGCTATCGTTTTTTAGTCAAAACACATCAACGGGATTAAAAGACATCATTTCCAACACCTGATTTGAATTGTCACTGTGATGATTGAAGTTAATGCACATCGTTCTCCCTGTAAGTATTAGATGAAAGCATTTGTGCACGCAAGTGTTCAGTGTGTTTTTGCTCTGCGGGCTCATGTCAGTGCATTGTGGTTTGCAGAAGGCGCTAGATGCATTAGCAGAGGCAAAGTGAAAGGGTTGCAGGGAGTCCTCGGTTTGTGTCACATTTGCTTGTCGAGCTCAAAGCTGAACGCTGTTTTCCTGGCATTAGTGTTCAGCTCAGTCATGTTCACGCAGGACCCCCTTTTCACAGGCCGCTGGTCTGAGCTGTGAGGCATGAGAGACACGGAGACAGAAAATACAAGGGGACGGAAAAGTAAGCAAGACATAGGGGGAGGACGGGAGGAATAATGAGAGGCATAAAGAGGAGATTGTGAGAAGTTAAGAGGGTTAGATAATGAGAGAGAGAGAATCAGAGGGATAAGAGAGGGAGAGTGAGTGAGAGAGAGGGAGAAAATGCAGATCTAGGTCAGCGAGGCAAACAGACGAGTGGAGGAAGGGATGAAGAGGCCTGAGAGGCTCAAAGCTCCTCGCTCTGAATGGGACGGATCGGGGAGAGCGTGGGTCATCCTGACGAGAAAGAAGAGAAAGAAAGATGACAGAGTTGTTTTCATGCTGAGTGAAATCAGCTTTTTTTTCCTTTGTTTTTCATTTTCAGGGCTGCAGCAAACACGTTTTCATTTTTGATCGAATGAACAGTTCAGCATTTTAGGAAATGTGCTTACACTGCAAAAACCCAGCTCTCAAAAACAGGACAAAAAAGCAGCAAAATGCAGGGAATTTTGACTTTAAATGGGCAAAAAAACTAAAAAGTGAGCAGTATGGACAGACTGGAAACAAGGACATTTGTTTGGGTACAAAGAAAATCATGTCAGTGATGATCAAACAGCTTCAAAGTTCTGGAAATTTTAGTTTAGAGTTACTCAGAACCAGTGATTGTGTAATGCTCTAACATAAAAACTGCCAAGTAAGCAGATATCTCAAACAAAAAACAAGCACATTACTTTGATTTATGATATTTCATCTTTCTTAGATTCACTTATTGCAGTGAATCAACTTTCTCGCCCACAGTTTGATGAGAAGACTGTTGACACTCTCATATCTGTGCATTGAGTGTGGAGCCGGAGTCAGGAAGCAATAAGGTTAGCTTAGCTTAGCATAAACTGGAAGCAGGGGGGGAAAACAGCTAGCTATCTAAGCTGGTTCTGTCCAATGTTAAAAGAAATATGGCTACAAAAACCTCTGAAGCATCACTAATAACATGTTTTATCATCATTTTTTTGTTTGTGCACAAACAGAAATGTAAAAACAATCATTTGTTTGTCTTCGGGGGTTTTAGCTGGAGTTAGCCTACATGCTACTGTTTCTTGACAAACAACAGTGACTCTGAGGGGCCTTTTTGCCACTGAGAGTCTTAAGTGACCACAGTTGTTTGTGCTAATTATTGAGCTAAACACATTAGTAGCCATATTTTTGTGCATTAAAACCCAGGCTTAGCAGTTTACCCCTGCTTTTAGTCTTTACGCTAAGCTAAGCTAACCTTCTCCTGGCTCCATCTCAATGCTTAACACACAGATGTTAGAGTGGCATTGTTCTTCTCATCAAACTCCCGGCAAGAAAGAAAATTAGTAAATGAGTTTATTTCCTTCCTTTGTACGAGTTCCCAGAGCTCAAGATAATGTCTTCAAATTACTTTTTGCTTTGTTTTTGTGCGACCAGCAGTCCAAAACTCAAATTAAGACAATTTGCAATTTTGTGAAACAGAGAAAAAAAAGCAAATCCTCTCATTTGAGAAGCTGGAATATTTGTCATTATATCTTGATTAACAACTGTTGATGAGACAGTTCATTGACTGATGGTCTCCGCACTCGTTGTTTTATCATTTCTGTCCCCTTGAATTGTTTTATTAGCATTGTCACACCCATTATCCTGTTAACTGCTTTGGAAATACTATTTTAGTTGACAGTCATATCACCAAGACCCACCCCACCCCATCTTTAATTTGCAAATAAATGAACAGGGAGAGGACGAAGAAGGAGCGAGAGATGAAGATGAGCAGACAGTGCTAATTCCTTTCTGTTGCCTCTTTCACACTTGGTCATTTAATAAGGCTGGATGTCATTACTGCTGGAGGATGGAGGGAGGTTGTCGGGTGGCTCCGAGTAATGAATCTTTATCCAGCTCCGACGATGCCCGTGTCCGATATCTATTTGACATGTTCTCGCTCTCTCGCTCTGGCTGCCTCCATCATCCCTTCATGTCTCTGTGTGCACATGTGTGGGTGTTTGCAAGAGTTCTTCTGTCTGTGCAAGCAGCGGAAATAAAGGCCGATCTTTTTACATTTTCTGTGCGTGCGCGTCTCTGTGAGTGTATGTGTCAGTTTCTGGTTTGTAAGTGGCTGTAATTCCTTTGTTGCTCTCCAACAAAGCCGGTCCTTGTGCTCGTGGAATTGGGGCAGTCTGATCCTAATGAGAAATCCCTGTTCAATCTTTCCAGCTCTTTTACTCTCACAGAATCTGCACTGTGTGTGTGTGTGTGTGTGTGTGTGTGTGTGTGTGTGTGTGTGAGAAAAAGAGAGACTGATCACACTGTTCAACCATCCATTGGTGCTTAGTTTGCATTGTGCCGCGCTGGATTGTGACACAATGAATTATCATATTAAAACCCTAACTTTCTTTCAGCAATAAATCAGCGAGTTCAAAAGTTGTTTAATTCCAGAGGAGCTGTTTAATGAGAAATTTAACTCATGGCTTTAAATTCCACTCATTCAGGGACCTCAGCTGATGTTAACATATTGCCAGTCATCTTGTGGGAACCCAAGTGTAGAGTTTTGTTCCTACTCACGGCTCACAGAGCGCTGTTACTTCCTCAACTCAAAGCAAACTGTGGTGACTTTTGAAGCACAGGATGAAAGAAAAGTTTAAAAAGGTTAATGTACATTTAATATTTAATCATTAAATCAGTATTTATTTAGAATTTGACCCCCAGTAGAAGTAAAAGCATCACCTTCTGACCCTAATGGAGATTTAATCATCATTATATTGACCACTGACTACTTTAAGAAATGCAAGTGTTGAGGAAAAGTAAGCTATTGAGCTGCCGACATTATCTTGCAGTTAATAACTATATTGAATAACCTCCAACTCCCAAGCTATCCATCAAGTAAAGCGAGTTTTGGTGAGCCTGCGACTACGATTGATCTGTTAAACCGAGATAGAATGTGAAGCGGTGAGGGTGACTAATGGCCAGTGGCGGGGCGCAGAGATGCTGCTGTTGCTGTGAAATCACTCCTGCAAGAGAACCGCAAAGCGACTGAAACCCCCAACTTTCAGCCATGATGTGCTTCTTATTGTTGCATTCCTAGCCTCTGTTTTGGCTGCAGCGCTCGTCGTCAGCCCTTCGATTAAAGCCCTCAGGAGGCGCTTTCGAGCCAGACCATTAATGCCATCTGGTTTATAACAGTTCCACCAGGAAAAACAGTCCTGCCCTTGTTTTGAGTTTGTGTGTGTGTGTGTGTGCGCTTGGCAATGTGTGTATGTATTTGTTTGTTTGCGCCACTGCTGCTAAGCTGCTCTGCCCAGACTGTAACATGCTAATCAGTTGAGTCCAGACAGGTGGAAGTAATAGCCGTCAGTGGTTTTAGCTTCTCTAGCCCTGTTAGCTTCATTAGCTAATCACGGCCACAGATGCTCTGTTGCAAACGAACCACTTGGGCCTTCCATTCGCCCCCCAGCTTCCCATCTCCCGGTTCCTCGCCTCCTGGCTCCCTCAGGCATCTGCCTAGCCTCAATATTACACAACACGGCCAAGTGTCTGGATGGGTATCTGCCTTTGTTTGCTCCTTTCTCCATCTTTCAACCGTGTTTTTGACTACAATTTGCCATTTTCGGGGCTTGACACATCTTTGATTTGCCGCCATAATGTTTGACCACGTAAAGTTTATTGAGATCACTGAAAAGTTTGACGTAAAAATAAACCTGTGAAGTCACAAACTTTTATTCTCCAATCAGGATTCAGCAATCTTTGAGTCAAAATCTTTTTTGTTTATGTTGCCAGGATTCAATATTCAATCAGGGATTTTTTTGTGTTTTAGAGAAATAGCTGATCAGTTTGGGAACAATAGCAGTTTATCATCTAGTATTTTGGTGTTGGGGTGTTTACATCTTGGGTTGTGCCTTAAAAAAGTCAAGGTTACATGTTGTGTTTGTCGTTTATTGGCCTGGATCACCTTTGGGAAGTCATGTTTACGACACACGTCTGTGCATGCACCGCATTTTCCTCAGAAAGCTCCTTCAAGGACACTGACATTTTTGTTTTTTTGTCTCCCTCTCCTTTCCTTCTTTCACCAGGGTCGCCATGTTAAGACAGGGCAGCTCGCAGCCATCAAGGTCATGGATGTCACCGGGGTAAGACGCACACACACACACACACAGGCACACACGCACTCACACACACACACGTACACACCCACGCACAGCAAATCATCTCAAGTGATTATACCACCGTCGACCATGTCATCTAATTATAAGAGATGAGTCAGTCCTGGCGCGTGTGTGTGTGTGTGCACTGCACGCACGTGTGCATGTGATGTGGCAGAGAGGAAATGAGGACAGGCCTATTGCCATGGTAATATTAGCTGGAGGTATTAGGACAGCAGCGTGGTCTCAGGCGTGTCTGTAAAGCAGGAGGGAATCTCAGCTATATTTAGAGATCCTCTCACCCGACGCCTCCCTGTCAGCGCTCAGCTGCCAGCAAAACAATGGAGGACTGCAGGAATGAGGCAACAAAGGAGCAGATGAATGAATGAACGGCGGCATGAATGAATGATTAAGGAAATGAGAATATGCAGGTGTGTGCGGCTGAATGACGGCGCACTCAGGAATGAAAGTGTGAACAATGAATAAACAGAAAATATGAATGAGTGTGTTTGAATAAATCTGCTTAAATGTATTAAAAATGTATTAATTAATGAAAATTAACGCAAAAACTGCTAACTAAATGAGCCGCTGCTGTACAAAATCAGCTTACTAAAACAAGCGTTTTTGTTTTCGGGGCCGATGAACGCTAAATTGAAGTAATCAATGCATAATTTCCTGACACTGTGCCTAATGAATAAGAAATTACATTTTTAAGTAACCAACTGCCACCATAACGACTTGTTTCAAACAACCGCGTCTGGCTTTGTGGCAGTCACCCCCGAAAACGAAAGCAATTAAAAAGTAATGCTGTTGTTGTGGAATATTTAGAGCCCAGCTGTGGGCTCTGCAGCAACAGTTTTCGGAATTTAAATGGATTGGAAATGCAAATCCGTCAACAACTTCATTCCTTTTGCTCTATCGCCATCCTATTAAGATGTTAGAGGGGTCACAAATAGAGGTCGTGGTTTAACGCCTGTTGATTTTTCTCTCCTCGTTTGTGTGTGTGTGTGTGTGTCAGGATGAGGAAGAGGAGATTAAAGCGGAAATTAACATGCTGAAGAAGTACAGTCACCACCGGAACATCGCCACCTACTACGGAGCTTTCATCAAGAAAAACCCTCCTGGCATAGATGACCAGCTATGGGTACGCCATTTTTTGTGTGTTTTTCGTGTTCGCCACAGTCTGCGTTTGTGTGTGTGAAATGGAGTGTGACGCCAAGAGAAGATGGCTGCGGCCTCTCAGAGCGACAGCGCGACAGAAAGGAGCGACTCTCCATTTTTCGCTGTTGCATTCATGTGAAGGATGTGAGTGTGTCGTTTGTGGCCGCAGGTTTGTGTGCGTTGGAATAATTCTATACATAACGTGTGTGTGTGTGTGTGTGTGAGATATAAAGCGTATGAATGAGTGTGTGGCTGGCTGGCTGCTGCAATAAATCATGTGTTAACGTGATCTGAGGGAGCTCTCTCTTCTCTGATCCTGTAGCATTCATCACGTAACAATGAGAGGACACACAAACACATGCATACACACACAGCAGCCAGATCCACCGCCTGCATAATTCCCCTTAACTCAACAGCCTGTTTTCCCTGCGTGTCAGTGTGCGCGTTAACGAGCGCGCAGCATGAGCGTGAGCTGTGCGCTTCCTGCTTTGACATGCACCCCTTCATGTTTGTGCATATATGAGTGTGTTTCTTTTGTCTCTGCGTGTGCGAGCGCACACTCGCTCCGCCCGGATGAGAGGGGTCGGCTATTACTCTCCAGCTTCCTCTCGCTCTGTAATCCAGAGCGATGATGAGGGGAGCTTGACGCCGAGCCAGAGCTGACCAGCTGAACTTTTGCCTGCATATCTGCGGGGATGTAATTCTGGGAGGGATGAGTGAGGACAGCGGGAGGCAGCTGAGGATGGACAGAATGGACACATTGTGTTTGGGTCAAGAGATGGACTTGATTCATTCATGTCGTCTCGTGACCCCGTTGAGTCAGTTCATGCACTAGTTTCTCTAATCTCTGTGGGGTGTGACTGGGACGTGGCTGCTCATGTGTGCTGTGATTATGGGTACTGTGTATTTTCTGTATAAGGTGCTTCTTCTTATTGAACAGTTGAAGTTCATTTTCAAATGCAGCTGCTGTTAATCTATCAGTGGATTGAAAAGTGCGATAGAAATGGAGTCCATTCACCCATTTAGAAATAAAAACACACAAAGAAACATGTTAACCTTAAATTAGGAATTTGTTAAGCCAAATCTGCATAAATAAACCTGCTGCAACGGCAACATTTCCTACAGTTTCTAGATATATTATACAGTTTTTGTATATTTGCCAACATACAGACCCCTACTGATATATATATATATCTGAAATAACCTCATGTCAGCACATAGTTCTGGTCTGTCGTAGTAACTGTCGGGCTCTTGTACTTTGATAATATGATTGGGTACAAGGTAAAAAAAGAGATGCATCTATTAAAATGTGGGAAAAGATTTCCCCCAATGACTGTGACTGTTTACGAGCTCCCTGACTTGTTTGGAACAGATCCTGGACCAGATTGCTTTCTTTTTGCAGAGCAGTGAATAACCGACCTCGTATGTTTGCAGCTGGTCATGGAGTTCTGCGGAGCCGGCTCAGTGACAGACTTGATCAAGAACACCAAGGGCAACTCCCTGAAGGAGGAGTGGACCGCGTACATCTGCCGAGAGATTCTCAGGGTAAGAGGCCGTGTGGCCAAATCGGACCCACGAAAATCACCGACATCGTTTAAATCCCACACCTGAGAGAGAGATTATGGTATGTGAATGTTGAAGAGACAGACAAAGATCCTTCTGAATGCATCCCAGGTGAAAAAATATTATACTTAGATTACACTTGTTGAAGAATGTGAAGTACATTTGAGTAATACTTGAGTATACTGTTTTAAATTGGCACAACTTTCTACAATCTTTAAGTGTACTGAAGTACACCCGTGAACGATTAATCAGATGATTTATGGAAAATGATGTTCTCAAACTCTCAGTGTTACGGCTGAATTTAGCAGTTCAGGTCAGGTCAAAACCTCTGATTAAGGCTCTAACTTTTATTTCTGTTCTTCCTTCACTTTATGTGACAGTTCTTAAAGTTTTCCAACTTGCAACCAAGAGCTGATTCATGTCCTTCCGCAGCACAACAAGACACGACAACTCTGAATCAGCGGAGGAGTTCAGATAATCACATAAACGCAGTCATAAGATAAACGCGTCCTCGTTTTTGTTCCACATTTACCGTCGTTCTCTTTTGTTTTATGCTTTGGTTCCTCAAACCGCTTCCTCCTCCTTGCACAGGTACCGGTACAATAATGACTGAAGCCTCGGTGTTAAAGAAGTCAAAACATTCTCACAGGTTCAGAAACAGCTTCCGTCGTTGCTGCCGACACACGAGTCGACTGTCGCTGCAGCTGAAAACACGTCTCCGCTGGCTCAATTAAAACCGGGGTTCATGGCATAAAATATGTATATTTTAAAGCATTTCTTTCCTTACTTTCAAAATCTTACACTTCTTATGAACAGATCACTTTTTTCAAGTACTGATTGAAGAACTTGAGGCAGCAAACTTTGCCATCATTTCCTTCTGTAATAGCTCATCATGTAATCAATCATCAGCGTTCTCGGCTCGTCAGCGTCTTATCGCGGACTCGGACCTGCTCTTTGACAGCCGTCGCCCGTTGCTTTTGTTCCATGACATCTGTGTTTTTGAAGTGATTTGAATCTCCCACACGTTATCTCTGCGATCTGGTATTGTGCGTTTCTTGTGCTGAGGGCTGTCGCCTCAAACAGAGAGCGGCAGTATCGCTGCATCTCGTCAGTTACCCGCAGCGCCGCTCTGAACTGAGGCAACAATGGCTTCCTTTCATCCGCTTTTATTTCTTCCCTCGCCCCTCGTCTCTCGTCTTCTTTCGTTCGCTCTCTGCTTCCTCTCGTCCCGCTCAGTCTTCCCCTCTTTCTCTCCGTCCGTCTCTGTCCATTCACATTTTGTCTCCCGTCTTCCCCTTTGTCTTTCTCATTCCTCTTTTTGTGTCCTTTTCTACCCTTTTCCCATCTTCCCTCTGTCCCTTTTAACATTTTCACTCCCCCTGTCTCCCAGCTGTCTCACATTACTCTGCGTTCTGCTTCACTAAAATAAGAATTATTAAAGTTTCTAAGCATAAATACCTGACGTTTTACTGCATTTTACTCAGTTTTAACATGGTCAAAAATTCTATGTGTGTAGCAAGAAGGATTTCCAAAATCTATTGATCAATTTGAGACAACGTGCATAATATAACCATTAAAAATTCCCTGCGTTTTGAATAATTGGTTCATTGATTTTCCTGACAAAGAGATTAAATGGTTACAGACAGAAAATAATCCACTTCAGATGATGGATTTTGCTCAAAAATTGGTGAACAAATGCTACTGCTATCTCCCTCTAGGGCACCTACAGCTACTTATAAGACCAATGATAGTACCTCTGCTGCTTTCTTCCTTGTAAGGGAGAGGTCAGAGGTCAAGGTCAGCCACACAGTCGCAGCCAAGGAGCTGCTTCTCCTCTCACTGTGAAATGAGCCCTTTCTGTCATTTTAACAATAATAATAACCATCAGCGTGACTTGGCTCTTTGCTGCTGCGGCGTTCCTTCACTGTCTGTCTCTGTCTGCAGGGTCTGACTCATCTCCATCAGCACAAGGTCATCCACCGAGACATCAAGGGACAGAACGTCCTGCTGACTGAGAACGCAGAGGTCAAACTAGGTCAGTCTGTCATCCAACCCCACTTGACAAAGTGGCTTTAGGATTGGGAGGGCAGGAGGAGGTGTAAAGTTTCACATGGCTCAGAGGTGTGTTTGTGTGTGTGTGTGTGTGCGCGCGTGTGTGGCTTTTCTTTCTTCTTTTATGCTGAATACCAGCCTACTCATCTCTCTGTAGCTCTGCCACCGTCCGTGGTGCAGATTGCTGAAGAAGGAACTCTCTCTCTCTTTTTCGCTCTCCCGCTAAAGCCCAATGGGGAGGGGATTATAAAGTGTGTGTGTGTGTGTGTGTTTTTGTAAATCGGGCAAGCTATTGCGGGTTGGGTAATTCGTTCCTGTTTAGAGTCCATTATCGAATTCAGGAAAGCCCACTGGTGTGCCTGTGCATCAGCACACACACGGTGAAAAACAAACGTTTAAGTACTTTGCAGACTATATCCTGAAGTATTGTGTGTGTGTGTGTGTGTGTGTGTGTGTGTGTGTGTGTGTGTGTGTGTGTGTGTGTGTGCGCATTTGCCCTGTAGTGGACTTTGGTGTTTCAGCCCAGCTTGACAGAACCGTAGGACGGAGGAACACATTTATCGGGACGCCATATTGGATGGCGCCAGAGGTCATCGCCTGTGACGAGAACCCCGACGCCACGTACGACTTCAAGGTGCTTCAGCAGCCTCGCCTCCGCTGAGGATGTGTGTCGTGCTTTTTGTGACCAGCCTGAATATTAACGCACTGTGTCTCATTGCAGAGTGATTTATGGTCACTGGGAATCACGGCAATAGAGATGGCTGAAGGAGCTCCACGTACGTACCCAGTCGTTAACCCACACCTCTGCTGCACATCCATTTTTAGCGCTGCTGCATTAGATCACTGTAATCAGGAGACGGATCGTTTTTCAGTCCAGGCCAACACGACTCATCTGTAGCCATAGGTTTCTGTGAAAATCTGCCCAAGCTCCAGTCGGTAATTGAGCGCAGTAATCATGAAGGACATCGCTTTGTTTTGTCAAGGTTGTTGGGCTGCGTTTTGGGAGAAGGTCTGGAACTGGATGAGGATGTTCCAGTGTGTGCTTCACAAGTTAAATATTTGTATGTGCGTGCAAACACAAGGCAGTCACATAAATTAGGAGGCCAGAAAATGTCAGTCATGTGGCTCACAGAGGATGAAGTAAAAGCTGAGGAGTAACTGATCAAAAGCGTTCATGGCTTTTATTCTGGTTATCATTTCCAGCTGAACACGATTTAACCCCAAGCTAGCTCAGACAATGTGAAGTTTGAATATTAAAGACCTGGAAGTTATTAGCGCTACATGCACAACTGCTCATTTGTAAGACTGATAATCAACTTAGGAGTTCTATCAGAAGACGAGCCCTTGGTGGGTGTGCAAGACTACTAGATTGTTATCAGTATTGACAGTGTGTATTGATCAGGTGAGGGCTAACTCCAGCTGGCTTTGACTATATGCCATGATAACGTTTAGCACAATTAGCTAGAAGCATTCACCTTAACTCACCCATGTTTGGTACCTAATTTCTGACTCTTTAGCGCTGTGTGACATGCACCCAATGAGAGCCCTCTTCCTCATCCCACGCAACCCCGCCCCGAGACTCAAGTCAAAGAAATGGTGAGTGTGTATCTCCGTAACTGCCGTAGCCACGCGGATCATTCAGAGCAACACTGTCAGAGGGATAATCAGTCCAGACACGCACAGGATGACAGCATTTCATGTGCTTCAGGTCCAAGAAGTTCCAGTCGTTCATAGAGAGCTGCCTGGTGAAGAGCCACAGCCAGAGACCCAGCACAGAGCAGCTCCTCAAACACCCGTTCATCAGAGACCTGCCCAACGAGAGGCAGGTCCGCATCCAGCTGAAGGACCACATCGACCGCACCAAGAAGAAACGAGGAGAGAGGGGTGAGGAGGAGCAGCTGTAGGCGAGCACGTATGGATTAGATGCAGATGCACGCTAATTGCAGTGATGATACTTTATATCACACACTTGTTTGAAAGCTACTGGTGTATCTCTTCACAGCGCTGCTAAACAAACTCACGCTTTTAATAAAGAAGTCCGTCATTAGTTGGCCTTTTTCCATCACGCTGTGAGTAACCACGCTCTGATTTCATGTGGCACACGGTGTTTTTTCACACAACAGCAGAGCAGGGCAACGACTCGGTTACCTTGCTGAGGAGCTGGAAGTGTGGCGCCTGTCGCCCGTCGCTCTTCGTCTTGCAGCTCAACGTGGCCGCTCCTTCCTGTAGCGTTACTCCCAGCAATATTTAAAACGTGTAAATAAAAACCCTTTGATACAATGTGTTTTCTGTGACTGTTTCACAATAAAAGCCACCCCGTGCTTTTAATGTGAAGCAGCAACAGTAGGAAATGCTGCTAGGTTACAGACTTTTATTTCTTATGGCAGACTCAGCCGCTAGCAGTGACAACAAATATATAGAGAGGTGAAACGGAGGGCAAGGACCTCCACAGTTTAGCTGCATATTTGGACTTGACCCCAGTCACAGAATTGGGCTCCGGAGAAAAGATCTAAATACATTGAAGAGAAAAATCAGAATCAGGGTTCGATTTTGTGAGAAAATCTTGAGGATTATGAAGTCAAAGTGCATCTGATTCCACTGCTACATTCAGTGTGTGAAGCATTGTCGCAGGCCCACACAGATACACACACTCAAAGAACAAAAATGGCCGCAAGGGTGAGGTGTGATCCACCTTCAGATGCAGACAAATTCTCACACACGTGTGCCGTCACATTCGTGGTTTTCGGCGAGTCGGGAAGTAAAAGTGACAGACATCCATTCGGCTCCATCTCGACACACAAACACACACTCCGTCAGTCAAGAGCGGCAGACTGACGCCGCGGCAGTAAGAGCCGCATTAACCGCTTGAAGAAACAACATACCGCGGGGCGGACGTCGTGATGATGTATAGAAATGTCTTGTCATTGTGGAGACTGTGGCTTTCTCCAGCTGTCACTTTGTCACATTCGGAGGACAGGTCCGTGTGGATGCGTCTCCTTAAGAGCGGGGCGGCGTCTGCACCCGCTTTGCTTTAAGCCCTGTTTGACTGAAAGAGCTGCGAGCTAATGTTCTCCACCTCGCTACACGCAGTAAAATTACAATTTATACTCTTATTCAAAGCGCTAAAAGAAAGTGCCTTGAAGCAGTGAGGATCCGGGAACGCCGAAATCGTGAGCAGTTTAGTAATGCTCAAAGATAGTTCAAGTGAAAAATGGCTTTGCTCGCTGCTGGTTATTACCTTGCTCTGCTTTATTCTTTTCTATTGTTTTTTTATTATTTAAATGTCCCTGTGTCCATCAGATGAGACAGAGTATGAGTACAGTGGCAGTGAAGAGGAGGATGAAGAAAGAGACATGGGGGAACCCAGGTCAGCGCCCTCACAGATCCACACACATATAACCACAAAGCACATTTTGGCATCTCTTCGCTAACTCAAACCATCGTCGCTGCTGCTCCGTCCCCAGCTCCATCATCAACATCCCCGGCGAGTCCACCCTGAGGCGGGACTTCCTGCGCCTCCAGCTGGCCAATAAGGAGCGCTCGGAGGCGCAGCGGCGGCAGCAGCTGGAGCAGCAGCAGAATGAGGAGCACAAGCGCTTGCTGTTGGCTGAGAGGCAGAAACGCATCGAGGAGCAGAAGGAGCAGAGGAGGCGGCTGGAGGAGGTAAGCAATAGGAAGCATTAACTGTGACCTTTGACCCCAGTGATTGTAGGTATATGCAGCAGTTTGTATAAAAAAGTCATTTATAACATCCCAAATTTATGTCCAGTGATTATACCAGATATGGGATCATTTAGACTTTGAGAAAACTTAAATTCAAGTGCTTTCAACAGGTTGTTTGCACATGATGTAACATCACTCTTTTGTTGTGTCGCGAACTGCAGATGGAGGGCAGGAAGTGATTTTCTGCATAGGATGCACTCTAAAAACACACTCCCATTGCCTTTGTTTTCCCCGGTTGCTCAAATCGATCAAACCAATAAAACAACAAGGAGCTTTTATCGAGTACCACAAGCTGTCGTTCAAAGGTGAAAAATGCAAGAAATTGACCAAAAAACTCAGGAAAAAATGGCACATAACAGTTGCACATAAGACAGATGAATGTAAATAATGCACCCCGTCTTGTTTCGTGACAATCCACGTCTTTAGTGACGTTTCACTAGACCTATGAGCGTGGTTAACCTAGCAAACAACTGTAACATTCATTCATTCATTCATCTTCTATACCCCGATTATCCCTTTCATAAATGTCAAAATTCAGGACTGTGGGGCTGAATGTTTGTTCTTAGGTTAATCCACGGGACAGTAGAAGCTGCGCACCCTGGCAAAAACAAAACAGAATGACATCAGTGTCATCCTGGAGCACCTGGGTACAGAACTCGTGGACCCAACCGCTACATACTTCTGTATGTATGTTCATTTGGTTTCTAGAGCAGAACGACGTCTGAAAAATCCTTCCTCTTCATAACGTCAGGGTCCCATCATTCTCTGTTTATTCCTTTCTCTCCTAATTGCATCTAAACTCGCCCAGGAAGAACTTTGCTCCGTCTCGTCCACTGCAGTTTTCACTTCCTGCCCTCCATCTGGATTTAATGTCACGTGACTGCAAACAACCTATAAATTCAAGCCCCAAAAGCCAATAGAAGCCCTCTGTTTGGCTCTTCTTGCTCTACTTTCAATCGGTAGAGGCTGTAGCAAAGCTGTACAGACACACACACGCACACACACACTTTCCCCCAGTGTCCCTCTGTTAGTTCCAGAGAGCAGGCTTACAGAGAGAAATCCTTAGCCCATAATCTGTGCGCTCTCTCTGGGTTCCCACCAGGACTTGCCTCCCGATGCACGGCTAAGCACCATGACTTGACTCAACTAACATGACCCCTCCACTCAGGGCCAAGTGTGTGTCTGCGTGTGCGCGAGAGCAAATGTGTGTGAAGGTGCCGCACGCATCAGAGTTTTGGGGCATTTCTTAGCTCGTGTGAAGACACAAACTGTCGACTCATTGCGTTGTGATCCTGAATCGTCTCGTGCTCCCGTTCTCCTCGCAGCAACAGCAGCGAGAGCGCGAGCTGAGGAAGCAGCATGAGAGGGAACAGAGGAGGCGCTATGAGGAAATGGAGCAGCTCCGTCGAGAGGAGGAGAGGAGGCATGCAGAGAGAGAACAGGTCCGTACGCGTGTTGTAGTATTGTATTAAAAGAATATTACTGTATGCAGACGGACAGCGTGGTGCCGCAGAAATCTGTAACACCGTGACAACTCCAGTCCAGAATCCCTCATTTGCCCTCAAACTTTCTGTTGTTTTCTGTTTCTTTTTATGGCAACATCTTCCCCCGTCTTCCTGACTCACTCTGATTCTACTTGTCTCCTTAAATTACCTCAGAGGCGTGTTTTCCTCATGTTTTTTTTTTTTCTTTTTCAAGGATTTCAGTTTCGGGCGCACAGAACTTGGACATTTTTAATCTGATGATACATTGTTTTTCTGTGCTCGTGGCTCCGTCCTCATGTGGAGTTTTTAGGTCACTTTCTTCTTCTCGGCTCCTGGATCTTAAATACTGCTGCCTTCTTTCGCTCTGATTATGTCCATATTTTGTCTCGCTGTTAATCAAACATTATTGCGATATGCTAAATGTTGCACAAAATAAAATGCAAGAAGATTTTTCTCCACTGGTTGGTTTAAAGTGAATAAACAGACTCCCTGAATTTCAACAACAGGTCCAAAAGAAAAGTGTCGTGAGAGATTATTAACTTTGGAAAAGCTGTCTTCAGTGTCAGCTGTTCCCAGAGGATTAAACTCAAGCTATACCTTTGGCAATATTAGATATTATAAGGCTCCAACTAATGGCTGGTCTGCCACAATATAGGAGCTCCAGTGGGTATGACGCTGGTCTAATGGGTGCATATTATATGATCTTTCAAAATATCAATATAAAGTCCACTGAAGCCGAGAACGCCCGTGCAGATCACAAGTTAATATTTCGTTTTCTCAAAACAACAAAGCTCGTTTTGCCATTTCTTGTAAGAATCTTTTCCCTAATGATTTGATATGTGGGTATTTACATTGTGGTATTTTAAGAAGTAAGCTTACGTCATAGTGGTCAACCTAAAGCAGATGTGTTACGGTCCAGTAGGCTACAACCACAAGAAAGGGGAACCTTTTACCCACACTGATGGGTGTTTGAATGATATAGTAAAGCATGTATAGAAATAATAAGACTGAAGTACAGCTTGATGTGTTGATTAATAATAGGTAGTCAGCTTAAATCAGTTGCTGCAGTTGTCATGACACCATCTGTGTACGCTGGCTCCTGCTCTCCGATAAACATGCTAAGTATTAAGAGGAAACAACCTTTTTTTTTCCTTTGATGAGTTATCTGGTTATCTCGAGAATTCTGCCTTGCGTTGTCCGAGATAACCAGATAAATTAACCTGTTTGCACGAGGAAATGAGCTTTCTTATCTGGAGATAGCGAGATAATTACCTCATGATCCCCAAATAACGGCATTCAGAAATGAATAGCGAGCGCGGCCGTTCTCGGCTTCCATAAAAGACACTGTTGAGTTGCTGAATAAATGTGCAGTGAGATTAAATTAATTTCAACACATGCCTCTCTGGCTTTATTCATTGCACCTCTATTCATGCAACTCTTGTGCAGAAAAAGTGAAATATTTCCAGGAATGCATAAAAAACTTGATGTGATATGATCATTCTGTATCTTTTTCCCCTTGTCCTCTCATTGAACCTACTGCTCTGGTGTGTATTTTGTGTCCGTCCTGCTCCCTCTTTATCGCTCTGTTGCTCTCCTCCCACGCCTTTCAAGTGTTTTGGAAAGACATATTCAAGCCTCTTTTTTTCTTCCACTTGCCTTTGTAACACATTACAACTGTTCAAGAACACTGTCTTCTTCGCTTCGTCTGACTCTCATCTTCTGTCCTCATTCACAGCCACCTCAGGAGATTATCTTCTCTATTTCTTTTATTTATCTGTATTTTCTCTCTCTGCCCGTGTTTGCACGTTCAGATTTCCTGATTTTCAGTCTATTTCTATCTTCTTGTGCCGACATGCTGTTCAGGAGTATATCCGTAGACAGCTGGAAGAGGAACAGAGGCAGTTAGAGATTCTCCAGCAGCAGCTACTACAGGAACAGGCGTTACTGCTGGTAACCACAGCCCTCCCATGTGCTACTACTGCTCCCCATCTGTGCTGTGTGGCCCCCCCATCCCCACTGCATGCCCCCGTGTGGCAGTTGTACAGAGTAACTGACTGTGAGGGAGTCCACAGTCTGAGTCACTCAACCTGTTGGCTACAGATTTTAGGAAAACATGAAGCTGAAACGCTGAACTGCTTATCTCTAATGCTTGTGACGAGTTTATTCAGATCACTGATTGCATGTATAATACCATTAAGATGGCTGGATCTCAAAGGATTCCCCAGGGGGTGCAGGAAAAAACTGTTTTGTCGGCTGCAATCATGTTGGCTCACACAAGTGAGAAACCCAAGAAAAATGGAGCATTTGTTTTCCACAGAGGGTTTCTCTCTCGCCCCAGTCTCTTCTAGAGCAACAGTTTTGTGCTTTATCAGTCTGAGGAAGTCTTGTACAGCTCCTTGCATCCTATTTGAAGAGAAACATATTAAAGGAGAACATGGGAGAGCCTGCAAGGAAACCTTTTGAGATCCAACCCAATCAAACTCCAGTCCAAATCCCAGGGATGTGTTGTGGCCTGAAAAATGCCGTCGTCCCCTTCCTTCCCTGCTGCCATGCTTCGTGCCTCCATCCTCCTTCCCTCTCAGTGCCTCCTTCCTTTCCCCTGTTTAATAAGATTTGCCAAAACCTTATGTCCAGTAATTTCCGAGCCTTCTTTGTCCATCAAATTGTGATTATAACTGTGAAAAGTGTGTGTTCCAGTTGTCAATACTTATGGTCATCAGTTCTGTTTTGCATGATTTGTGAATGCGTGACTCGACTTTGACATTAGAGGAAGGCCCGCCTTTCATCTCTGTCCTCCCTCACATGCTCCCCGTCTCCCTCCAGGAGTACAAACGTAAGCAGATAGAGGAGCAGCGGCAGGCGGAGCGGCTACAGAGGCAGCTCCAGCAGGAGAGAGCCTACCTGGTGTCTTTACAACAACAGCAGCAGCAGCAGCAGCAACAGCAGCAGCAGCAGCAGCAGCAGGAGGGAAGGCAGGCAGAGAAGAAACAGCTTTACCATTACAAAGACATCATCAATCCTAATGACAAGCCCGCCTGGGCGAAAGAGGTGCGTCACAACATGCATGGTGCACAAAGACATGCATGCGATCATGAATATGTGATGGGTTATGTTCTAAACTGTGCATGTATTGGTGATGATCCCAGTGGTTTTGTACACACCCAGTGGCCGTCTTGTGTTGTCCGTATCTTGTTCAGCAGAAGCAGGTCCTGTGAAGAAAGTTCAATGGAGAAAACGTCAAGACCTCGCTGTCTGAATCTGAAGATGCTTGAGAATTAATGCTGCTGCTTCGATAATCTCACTGTGATGTCTGCCTTGTGTGTCTTTGTTGTGTTGCTTACCCTCCTCTGACTCTGACTCCTAGGTCCCGAAGCAGCAGCATGTTCAGGGTAACCCGCCCCACTCCCAACTGCGACATCATCAGTCATTCAACCAACCGGCTTCATCCGCTGGCTCTCATGGCCAACACAGAGCTCAAGCCCCTAGGCGAACCCCATCCCATGGTGCCCAGCTCCTTTCCACTCACCTCCCTCATATCCGCATTTCACTAGACCCTGGAGAACCCTTAGATCCTGGGCTGAAGCAGGAAATAAGTCAACAGGTCAGAGAGTTTAGGGCTCAGAAACTTAGTCAGAGGGGACGCAGCCCAGGGCCCATCCGAGAACCCAACCAGGCTTCAAGCCAAGGGCACAATAAGGGACCTAGTCATAAAGAGCATTTTAGTCAAGGGCCAGTCAGCCAGTCCAATCCAGTACCCAATCCTTATCCTCTGGGGCCAGGTGATCAAAAAGAGAAGCCTAGAGACAGGCCTCTCTCTGCCCCCAGTCAGGCAGCCATCCAAGGGCTAATGTCTGCAGACCCACATCTTAAGGTCCTTCAACCTTATCCTCAGTCCCCCGGACAGGTCCAGAAACCCCAGTCTGGACCTAACCCTGTTTCCAACCCTGTGGTCAAACTGGTTAGTGGCTATCCTCGTGCCAGGTCGCACTCGCCTCGCTGTAGAATAGATGTAGAAATAGAACCGGAGGATCAGGGAGGGTGGCAGAAAGGGATGAGGCCAGCCGTCAGCCACGAGAGCTTCATGGTGCCCTCGGACTGGAAGGTCACAACATTTGACCCAGCTGTCCCCCTCTCTCAATCCTTCCCTGACAGTGCTCTCCACTCTGCCCTGCCTAGACAGAGAAACTCCTACTCACCTGCCTCCAACAGGGGCAATTTTCTTCAAGTCCCTGATAACAATCACTGTCTTTTCCCTACTTCTGATCCGAATAGAAGAGGATGGATAGGGGGGCACAATGCAGTAAGAGGTAGCTCCTCTATGAGTGACCTTAGTGCCTCTGCCCCGGCAGACATACTCAAATATAACCTGGCTGAGGTCAGAAAAATGAGTAGTCAGTCCTCTCAATGCTGGCCCTCAAGCAGTCCAACCACTCCATCCCCTTGGTTGTGCGTTTCTCCCAGCACCTCTCCAAAAACCTCAGCCTGTTCGTCCCCCACATCCCCAAGCTCTTGGTCCATCAGCACCCTGTCCCCTCCGTTCTCTCCCGACAACCCTGTGTCCAACAGTGTCCCCGAATCTCAATGTATCCACACCCACCTCTTCTTGCCCGACCATGCCTCCTTTCCCCTCCTCATCTCACCAGCCTGTAGCCCTCACCGTTCCCCGTGTGGCTCTCCCTTTGGATCTCAGGGCCAGATCTGCATCAGATCTGTTGGAATGGAGTGCTAGACCCTTGTCTGAAGCAGACATGTATAGATGTATAGGAACACACACACATTTTTCTGCTTCTATATTTGTAACTGACATAATGTATTCCCTTGCCCAAATTCCAGTCTTAACCAGAGTAAACTGAGCTGAACTCCAACCCTTCTCCTGGACATTGTACCTTGTGTCACCTTCGCTACTGGTCATGACAGCATGAAGGTGTTGGTACACACACTTCTTACATAGCTCCAAATTTAGTTAGAAATGCGTACTTGATATATAGAATCAAATTACTCCCTATCTCATCTTTCAACGTAAACCTGTAGTCCAAACATATTTCCTAAAACCAAGTATCAACCTTCAAACAGCTACTGTCTCAAATCAGTCCTCACAAAGAAAGAAGTACAAGAACATACACACTGTACATTCAAACACACACACAGCATACATTAAAGACCTGTAAATATATCTACATTTATCTCTACAAAGTAGATGTAGAAGTTTTTTTTTAGGAATTTTATACAGCTGCAGTTTTTGTTTATTTTATACTCAAACTGGGACTGAGATCCAAAGGAGAGGTGCCAGTATCCAGTCTCTAATATCGCCCTGATCCATCTGTAGCTTAGTTAACCACAGCCCAGCCCAGACCCCCCACCCTGCCAGCCACCTTTTCACCCTAATCACCGAATTCCCACAAAGCACCGAGGCAAGCCCCCTGCTAGACATATTGGTGTCATCAGGGAAACCCCCCAGCTTATTTTTAGGTCAGTCAACCTGTCATTCAGATCCCGTCTTGGTGAATGGTGCAGACCAAGTGGTGGTGGGATCCTTCTAGACGAACCTGAATCCTCAGAGGATGCCCTCTGTCCTTCCTCACTCACCTTTTTCCTGTCTTAGTGTAGATGCGCCAGTGGCCACAACTAACTAACTAATGCTCTGTTTTACCTCTTAGAATATCTGCTGGAGTAGAAAGAGCTTTTGGGTGGTAGGCAGGAGACAAACCCAAGCACTTGACATGAAGATTTAAACAGCATTACCCAAAAGGTTTTTCCTCTGTGAAGGACTTTAGTAATCTCTCTTTCTCTTGAAGGTGGATGGATGCTCATGCTAACCTTGAACACTTGCTGCCTCTACAGCAGTGCTTGTCCTGAATCACAGAATGTTTCCTTTGGTTGTTTGTACTTCATCAGTAGTTGCGTTTCATCCCAACTAACAAAATATTTGCCATGTCTGTCATCATCAGCGTAGTTGACTCCCTTGCAGGCAACTAACAAAGATTTGAGAAATGACACAGTATTGCATAGTTGTTCCAACCCAGGTCATAATCTTGAATAATCCTACTAGATTATGTGCTCATGTGGAATTACAGAAAGCTTCCAAAGGGGATACTTCTCATTGCACACGCATGTTTACCTGGGGGCTATTGACACTATGCCCTGCTGAGCCATGACTCAACCCTCCACCAACCGTTGAGTAGATTGTTTGGAGTGGAGAAGTGTGATTTGGGCAGCTGGGAGCATTCCTAGGAGCCTTCTCTCGCTGCACAGCAGATAATCTGATAATCTGATTACTCTGGCAAGAGGAGCTTTCTGCCTTCCTCACTCAGATATTTGGTGCTCGTTGGCACCGACGCACAAGCGCACCCCCACAAGTCGGTGGAAGCAGTCGCTCAAACTCTTACATAGACTAACAATCAAACATGTGTGCACGCACTGCCTTCGTTCGTAGTGAAATCCGTGATTTGGGTTTGAATGTGGTGTCTGCTAAAGACGATTAGGGATGATTCTTGACCTTCCCCCACAGCCATCAGGCACTCTTACTCCACAGCTGTATGTGGGACACATAGACCAACAAGTAGATGGAGGAGGTAGGGAAACAAACAGTGTGTGTCATGTTGGCGCATGCAACCTGCTTTATGAGATTTTAGATATTCCTTTGAGGCTTTCTTTGGAAGTCTGGATTGCAGTTCTCACGAGAGAGAGACCTTTAAGACAAGGAGAAAAACAAGTTCTGGGAGTCTATAAGATCTGGGAAAATACGACAAACAAGACAAATGTGAGAAAACACACCACACTGTCCCAAAACGGTGAGCGATCTTAAGATTGTCTGATGGCTCGTAGGGGTGCATGTGGGGGAGCGATACCCGCAGCGGGTGAAGTGTGGTGATTGGTTGTGTTGCATGCTGTGCTGTGAGTGACAGTGGTGTGTAACCTGTCCCAGGTGGAGGAGCGCTCTAAGCTGAACAGACAGAGCTCTCCAGCGCTGCAGCACAAAGTGTCCAACCGCATCTCCGACCCCTCCCTCCCTCCCCGCTCCGAGTCCTTCAGCAGTGGGGGCATGCAGCCCGCCCGCACCCCACCCATCCACCGCTCCATCGAACCTCAGGTGTGTGTGTGTGCGTGTGCAAAAGAAGGCAGGTCAATGTTTGGTGTGTTTCCTAGTGTTCAGTCTGTCCAAAGAAATAATCACTCACCTTTTCACCCCTTGTGCCATGAGCTCCTTTGAAAGTGAGAGTTTAAAAAGTCAATCTCTCTCTTTCATTTCTCCATCTCCTTCTTTGCTCTCTTTCCCATTTCTATCTTATTTTTCTTCATCTCTATTCATATTCTGCCTTTCCCACCAATTCTTCATTTTCACCTTTTCATTAATTTTGCTGCTTCCTACTTTCTTTCTCTATTCTGCTGTCTGCCTCCTTTCCTCTCCTGACCTTCTTCTTTTCTTCTCGTCACTTTGTGCCTCATTCCTTTCCTCCTTTTCTGGATTTTCATCTGTTTATATCTCCATCCTTCTTCCCTTGGCTCTGCCTCTCTCTATACACCTCTACACCATCATCCTCCTTCATCCCCTTCATCTCTCCCTCCGTCTTTCTCTCTCTCTTCTTCTCTCCCTCCTCCAGATGGCTCACCTGGTTCCAGTGAAGACCCACTCCAGCTCCATGTCCGGCTCCCAGTCTCTGCAGGACCAGACAGGTTCAGCTCTTGGTGAGGGCGTCAGCGTGGGCTCCCCCAGGCCCGAGATGCCCCGCCAGAACTCAGACCCCACCTCTGACACCCCGGGACCCCCGGTGCGCGTCACAGGCAGGGAGGAACGGGACAGAGACAGAGACCGGGACAGGACCGCCTGGCTGAGAGAGGAGGACATCCCACCCAAGGTCGGAGAGTTTAAATGTTGTAATGTTACATTTCTTATTAATTTCAGTTAGTTATGAAAACATGCCCTTTGCTTTAAAAGCAAACTCAGACCTCATCATGCCGGCCTTATTTCAGTCCTGATTTGACATTGCACACAGTGTTGCCCTCTCCAGGGTGCAGCAAATGCACAGTTTTGCAAAGTTTAATCAGCTTTTGTTGAAAGCTTGAGAAGAGCTCCCGGGATTGAGACTTTGATACAAGGAAATACAAACATGATGTGCGGTAACCTGGCTTTATGTTAATTAGACTTTGTTGGCGTTGTAAACCAGGACAGGCGTAACACTACCATCCAATCAACATGACTCACTAGCAGAGTATTTAGAGCCTCACTGCCAACAGTTTAATGTGCCAGATGTTTTACTATACCACCACACGGCTTTATTAATGGTATGCTAATCAAAAAGCATTCTGGATACAAGCTTTGAGCTCCTTGTTAGGGGACTGAAAACCAAGCTGTACCAGCAATGGTGACCTCCTGCCTGTGTGTCCAGGTCCCCCAGAGGACCACTTCCATCTCCCCAGCCTTGGTCAGGAAGAACTCCCCGAATGGAGGAGTAGGTCTGGGCCCTCGCACAGGCTCTCAGCTCATACGGGCCAGGTAAACTAAACATCTGATGTCACTTCTGTAGTCTAGATCATCCTTTAAGCCACTTCTTGTTCATGCAGACTGGTTTGGTACCATTATTTTTTTTTACCCTTGATAATTCTCTTGTGTTATTCTGCAGGGATTTTTAAATGTATTTCTTGCATTTTGCTGTATATCTTAAAATGCAATTTTGACCGCAGAATTTCCATAATCCATGCAGGAGTTGCCTGAAATTCTGTAAAAAACATGGCGATTCTATAATGCATGCATCTGTTTTGTAGAAATATGTTGTGTAGTTTTAAAAAATTCCAAAATGAAATAAATTTCCTCCTGTTTCAGTAACCCAGACCTTCGGCGCTCAGACCTCTCTCTGGACGCCATGCTGCAAAGAACTTCCTCCAACTCCTCATCCTCCTCCTCCCCTTCATCTCAGGGAGGCTCAGCCGAGAGGAGAGGTACGAAAACACATGCACGTGCACGCAAACTGAAATGCTGACGTGCACACGTGCATGCTGGCAAACACGCAGACACGATTGCACGCTAACAATTAAACACCGGTGCGCCTGCTTGCTCTCTAAACGTGCGAGTGCGGACAGCGAAACACACAAACGTCCACGTGCGCTCACGGGGCTTCAGCGAGTTTCAGAGGCTATCAGCGGGACATTGTCAGTCGCAGTTCTGCTCTGATCAACCTGTCTGATGTGCCCTGTTACTCTCAGCCTCAGGAGAGATAGAAGAGAGGAAATAAGAGAGGGTGATAGAGGGAGGCGTGCAGGGATGTGTCAAACAACAGGCCAGAGGGATATCTAAGATATGCATGGATCTCCCCTTGACAAACACATGGCAGAGAGGGAGGCTGAAGTATGGGAGGACTGCTTTTCATTCATGCATGTTGGATGTTATTAGCATTTCGCAATGGGTTTGACAGTAAATATGGCAGAAATGTAGAACATGAGATGGTATCAAGACAGGGTAAAATAATGATAATAACATTTTTTGGCTATTGTAATGAAACTCATGTATGTAGGTCAAATGTGTAATTACGTCCTTGTTGTGGTCAGGTCAAACCATGCAGGAAGGATCCCCTCCAGGAGCCAATCAGGAGGCAAAGCCCAAACAGGAGGAGGGCCGTGAATCAGCCAGACCCAGCAGACCTGCAGTGAGTCACGCAACGCAGACACACACGTTCACTTTCTATCACAGAAATCTCCTCTGTGGGAATCTTCTACTGGCCTCTTCTCCTTTTTTCTGCTATTCATCTGCTTCTTTATCTCTGTCTCTGCCTCCTTCTCTTTGTCCTTCCATCCTTCAGAGCTATAAGAAAGCCATAGATGAGGTTAGTGACACTCGAGTCCCCTTTCTTTTATCCCGGTTCTCCTTTGCCTCGATCTTCAGAGCCCCTCTTTTTCCCCTGGCATGGTGGAATTTCACGGGAAGACGCCTTTTGTTTCCTTTAGCTTTAAAACATCAGGGCGTAATGAAGGTGGCAGTGCATGTGTGCTTCTACACACATACCTGAGAGAGTGTATGTGGACGCGTGCTTGTGCGGGTGTGTGTGTGTGCATGCATGCGTTGTGTGTGCGTAACCTAAACTGCCAAGCACCTGAACAGTCTCTGAATCTCTTCTCCTGTTTCTCTATTGTCACGGTTACTGGTCAGGAGGAGCTGGTAAGCCCACCGTGTATGACGGTCTTTCCCCCCGTCTGCATGATTTGGTCTGATCCATTGGCGGGAGGGAAGGGAGGGGAGGAACCACGGGCCAGTTGGCATGGGGGTGATAGGTAGAGGGGGTGCAGATTGATGCTGCACTCCTGTACATCATACATCAAGCCTGATTATCTGTATTTCTCTCTTCTTACGACCATTCTTTACAAAGTTGATATATTGCTCGTGAGCGGATGAAAGGGCTGATCTGTGATCACTTTTTGTGGCAGAAACGTGTGGCTAAGCAGAAAACGTGGTCACAGATATGCACAAATCAGCTGTCCTCTTGTCATGATGCTATGGTTTGTCCCACTCTTTGCCTCTCTCTGCTCCCCTTGTCCTTGTATGTGATTTGGTCTCCTCAGCCAGAGATACCTACAGAACTTATGGACTAATTGACTTTTCCTCTTTCTCCTCTCCTCCTCTGTTCCCCTCTATAGGACCTAAGTGCTTTGGCTAAGGAGCTCAGAGAACTGAGGGTAGAAGAAGGCAGCAGGCCTCCAGTCAAGGTACAATGACTTTTATGATAGTGATGATGATGAGTAGAACTGCAGAGTAAAAACATAATAAAGCTTAATTCTTATTTCCTTTGTTGTCCTCGGTAGTAGCACAACAGCAGGAATGTATATCAAGTTCCTTTTGTGCTCATATGCTGGTGTGCATGACAGAGACAAAACAAACAAAAGAAAACTTTGCTCTATAGCACTACTAGTGGTCAGAAACTCCTCAGGGTACCTTTAATCTCCAGAGACAGATATCTGCATATGAGGCGAGTAAGATTTTGGCTTTGCAAGCGTATAGCTGTCAATTTGTAGTTTGTTTGTAGTCATAGTAGTTTTGACCAGTCACGTTTGAGCAGGCGTTGCTTTCAGGTAAACAGTCCATGTGAAGTGAAACTTAACCTACATGCACATGCTGATATCTGTTTATAGAGATTAGCTGAAATGTTTTGTAAAGCGTCTGAAGAGGCGAAATTGTCTAGCAGATCATTTAATTCATACCTCATCGCAGAGTTGTTTCTGATTCTCTTTATCTAAAGGTGACAGACTACTCGTCCTCCAGTGAAGACTCAGAGAGCAGCGATGAGGACGGGGAGACGGTGGGGCACGACGGGACCGTTGCTGTTAGCGACATCCCCCGCATCATGTAAGCTGTCCCCTCTGCTTTTGTTTTTTCCCTCGCTCTGTTTTTCCAAGCTGGACTTGTCAGTGTTCATTTGTGTCGAGACACGCTTGTCTTTGGAATATGCGCCACGCCAGTCGCTCGGCGGTGCGGTTTGGGCAGAATCGCTTCGTAAATAATCGGGTCTGTGTGTGTCTTTGTGTGTGCGCTGCAGGCCAGCGGTGCAGAGCAGCGGTGAGTCGTATGGAGGGCTGACAGAGGACTCTCTGGGAGAAGCCTATAATAGCTCCAAGGACGGCACTCTAGTGATGAGAGAGGTGATGAATGCCTGCACACACAAGCCACATGCATTAAGGAAGGAGTGAAAACAACAGAGGAAATATTGCTCTTGTATTCTACTATCAAACCGGGCTAATTCCACGTCTTTACCACTCCTCTTTCCCTCGTTTCTAAACTCGTTTCTCCCTTTTTTCTGTCTCTCAGGCAGAGGAGAGGAGGAGAGGCGGTCACACTGAGAGTAATGGCTTTGGGAATCACAGCAACAATGGTAACCTCCCTGACCTGGTGCAGCAGAGCAACTCTCCTTCAGCCACACCCACCACAGCCCTGCAGGAGCTGGGCGACATGGCTGAGGTCAGACACACATGCCAACACGCACACGCACACACATTCCTGGATATAGTGCTCTAAATAAAACTTAAAATTAGATGAATGCAATAATTCTTAAAATTCTATTAAAAATCTGCATATTCATGATAAATAAGAAATGACTTTGTATGTGATGTCTCGCATCTGACATTAAACGAATGCAGCGCTCTCAGATGAAAGTCCTTTTTCACATCAATTCGTAATACATTTTTAGATCTGTCAGAAACAAAACAGGAGGAAACTTGGGCAGTTTGTGTCTGTAGTCTGCTGCTAATTACTTCCTCACTGTTTTCTGTCTGACAGTTTGGTGTGGGTGGGTCCAAAGCGTCCTTCACCCCATTTGTTGATCCACGTGTCTACCAGACCTCCCCGAGTGAAGACGATGAGAACTCAGCGGCAGGTAAGCAAAGTTTTTTTATCATCAGCAGCAGGTAATTTTTTGATAGTTTTGCACCTATCAACGTAACGTCTGCACAGCTGTCAAGACACATCAAATCACCAGTATCATTCTCCGTTTCTTCATCTTTATTTTCCTCTGTGCCGTCCCAGCCATGTTTGCGAACGAGCTGCTGAGGCAGGAGCAGGCCAGACTAAACGAAGCCAGAAAGATCTCTGTGGTCAACGTCAACCCGACCAACATCAGACCCCACAGTGACACACCGGAGATCCGCAAATACAAGAAACGCTTCAACTCTGAGATCCTGTGTGCTGCGCTGTGGGGTGAGAGGAGACGTCCTTTACTTTCTTTGCTCTCCTGAAGACCTCCATCTGTCTCTCTGTGTCTCTGACTCTGCTGTGTGTGTTTAGGTGTGAACCTGCTGGTGGGGACAGAGAATGGGCTGATGCTGCTTGACCGAAGTGGACAAGGAAAAGTCTATAATCTGATCACCAGGCGGCGCTTCCTGCAGATGGACGTGCTGGAGGGGCTCAATGTGCTGGTCACCATATCGGGTGGGTCTTGGACGGGCACACTCACACTCTATCCACATGCTCATGTAATGTACACATCCTTCTCCAGTTTATCTGAAAGCAGATCATATCATACCTATCGTGATATGCATTTACCATATTGTGTCTCCATCATTTTGAAGTGTTGCAAATGGCAAAATTCGGAAAAACCAGCTGTTCAGTCTCAATGAACCAACTCCTGATAATCGCACAGCGAAAGTGGATGGATCCAAGCGTTCATTCGCATTTTCTTTTCCTGATTTCCTCGAAATTCGGTTGAATATTTGGGAGGAAACCCAACTATTTATCTGAGAGTTTTATTCTCTCGAATTCAGATAAGCTGAAAAAGGAGAATTCAAGAATAGGTATTATGTGTATCAACACACGTTTGGTAAATAATTGCAAGAGCAGTAATGAAACGTAGACATATGAAAAGAGGAGGCTTCTTACTTCACTTCCTCCTCCTCCTCCTCATCTCAAAGTACAAATCTTAAGTCATAGATCAGTCAATGCCATCTGCCATTGTGTGCTGTTTACAGCTGAGCAGCTCTCTGGAATATTTAGGGATTTTACCTCTTCATTCCAGTGAATTTGATCTCATTCCTCCTCCTCCCTTTGTCCCTCCCCTCTCAGGTAAGAAGAATAAGTTGCGTGTCTACTACTTGTCTTGGCTGAGGAACAGAATATTACACAACGACCCAGAAGTGGAGAAGAAGCAGGGTTGGATTACAGTTGGGGAGCTGGAGGGCTGTGTGCATTATAAAGTTGGTAAGGATCTGTGTGTGTGTGTGTGTGTGTGTGTGTGTGTGTGTGTGTGTGTGTGTGTGTGTGTACACATGTATATCATGAATAAATAAATGCATTGGGATTGCATGTGCAGAGGCTGATATTTGGGCCTGTGACCTGGCATGTTCTCTAAAGAAACAAATGGGGTCATGGAGCTTCAGGATGAGCGCTTAACACACATCTTTGTCGTCTTTCCAGTAAAATACGAGAGGATTAAGTTCCTGGTGATCGCTCTGAAGAACTCGGTGGAAATCTACGCCTGGGCTCCCAAACCCTACCACAAGTTCATGGCCTTTAAGGTTCGGAAGCACAAACACACGCATATTGTACCGCCACAGGCCCGCCACCTTCTTCAGCACACGTCAAGATTTTCATTGGCTGACTTTGTCTTTCTGCACAATTCACCTGTGCCTGTCTTCCTGCTTCTCTGATTTTCCTCTCTCTCTGTTTCTGTCCCCCTTTCAGTCATTCACGGAGCTGCAGCACCGTCCCCAGCTGGTCGACCTCACAGTGGAGGAAGGCCAGAGGTTAAAGGTCATCTACGGCTCCAGCGTGGGCTTCCATGTCATCGACGTGGACTCGGGCAACCCTTACGACATCTACATCCCCTCACATGTAAGCGCACAGCGAACAGGGCTCTCGCACCTCCTTCTTGCTCACTTCCTTCTGCAGTCTGCTGATCTTCTCCTGCGCCAAGGTCGCAAGGTCTCATGAGGATTAGCCTCAGGGAACACAGTGACGCTTTCTTGACAAATTACCTCTTTGACTGATTTACTGTCACGCAAGTAAAAGATTGATGGGTGCTTTACCTCTCACGTCAGATACTTTTTTAGTTTGCTAAATATGATGGATTGGATTTGGACTGCGTGTGCTAAGTGCACAGAATGTCGCTCAGAATGACCAAAGTGCTCCTATTACAGGACATTAAGAAACAGTAGCTGCTACCAAATATCCTGTTGCAACAAAAGTTCATCCAAAGAGCTTTGAAATCAGAAATCAGAGTATTCTTTAAGTACACAGTGCTTCTTTTTTCCACACATACAGTCAGTTATAAACAGTGAAGGAAGAGCGACTCAGATCTTTTACGTATCTTTTACCTCTTATAGTAAAATTGATGCATTCAGAATTGTAGTAAAAGTACAAAAGCACTCATTTTGCAGAATCACTTTAATATTGATTGTGAATTTCCTCCCAGAGATCAAAAAAGTCTTATCCTATAAAAATGAATGTAATAAGTAATGACTGTATTTTATGTCTGAATCTGCAAAGTAACTGGTCAGTTTTTAAATGAATGTAGTGGGATAAAAAGTGGAGTCTTAAACCTGTTCTTAAGTACAATACGTTTGTCGTATGTACTTTATTTCCTCCCCTGGTCATAAACTCAAGGCTCTCAGTCTCTCAGGGATCCATCAGTAGTGTCTATTTGCGTGCTTGAATGCAAATCAGTTTAGGTACTTGCATGCAGATTTGTTTACTCCGTGGTGGCTTCGCTAATCGCAGGCTTTTGCTTAAAATCAAGTTCAAGCACAGTTCAGCCAAACTCTTGATTTAGTGGCAATATTTCAGTAAAAATAAACCGCTGGATGCAGATGTGAGGACACGCAACTGCAGCTTGCGTGCAGTCAGATGCCGCAGAGCAAATGAGGCCGTGCTTCACGCAGCGTGCAGCGCGTGAATTATTATCAAAGAGCGTTGTTGACCTCTTCAGGTGATTGTCTTTTCATGACTTTTTATGCCTTTAATCAGTGCTTCCTCTCTCTCTCCTCCCCTGCCAACGTCTCCTCCAGTGTGCCAAACAGACGAAGGTGACATCCTGCCATCCACCCTTTAGACTAGATCAATAGATCTCTAGTAGAACCGCGTAGTGGATGCACAGAAGTACTACATGTGTCTACGTGCAGCACACCTCGTTAGAGTAGAGATTAATGGACAATTTAGCTAGAAGCTGGTCTGCATGAATAAATTCATCTTACCCACGGGAGACATCACAAGTTGCAGAGGAGATATGTGCTGCTACCAGTGAGATGTTTGGTGGAGCCACAGCACAAAGATGCAGATTTAAAGCCGCGTGTTTATTAGAATAATTAGTAATGCTTTCATTTAAATGGCAGTGTGATTCAATGCTTTGCTGTCAGATGTTTAGGACACACCTCAGAGACAGTGACATCTGATAATGTGTGAATATAGCAGTGTAGCAGAAACGTGGCGATGACCGTCTGATGATTTGTCCCTCGTGGGTTAAGATGACTTTCTTCATCACCTCATCACGCACTTGTTTTGCTGATATGTCCCCTGGTGGTGCTCCTGAAGTGTACTCATAGGTCACACCTCAGGAGAGCCTGCAGGCGCAAATAGCGGGGTTGGTCTCTGGGCTGCACTTTGGGTGAAGTGCACAGATCCGAGCTCTTTCTGTGTGTGCGCCGCTGTGACTCCTCAACTCCTCTGATGTTGCTTCTGTTAATTAAGGTCAGAGAAAAGCGGAGTTTGACAACTCAGTTATTAAACCGAACGAGGCCCCTCAGACAACAAGCCAAAGTCTGAACCTTTTGATGCACTGATGCTCCTGATATTTGGCAGCCTTATCAAAGTCCACAAACTTGCTCTTTAGAGGATTACGGGATGCAGGCCGGTCCAAAAAAATGCCAAAGAGCCAGCCAAATTCTGTTGCATTAAACGCCCACGATGAAGCCGCTGTAATATTTTAATCTAATGTATTCGGATGAATTTTGACAGATTTGATTAAAGCCTCTGAAATGTTTGCGTGTGTGCGTCTGTAACAGATCCAGAGCCAGGTGACGCCCCATGCCATCGTGGTGCTCCCTAAAACTGATGGAATGGAGATGCTGCTGTGTTACGAAGACGAGGGCGTCTACGTCAACACCTACGGTCGAATCACCAAGGACGTGGTGCTACAGTGGGGAGAGATGCCTACCTCTGTTGGTGCGTCCCGCCAGCCTGAGTGTTTCTGCTTGTTTAGTTGATTTAAATGGATTTTTCTTATCAACACTGGAGTCATTAAAACATCACAGAGAAACACCCGCTTCAGTCCCCCAAACTTGAAGTTAAGAGGTTTAAATAACTTCACTGATACACGCTCGCACCCATTCCGGCGCCTGTGCGTGTGTGTGTTGCAGCACAGATCAAAGGTCTTCTCTGGAAAGTGAGCTTATGGGGGTTCATTTAAGGTTTAATTGCATTCGAAAATCAGTTTATGATATCAGCCTTCACGGGAAGGCTTCCAGAGCTGCTTAGCAGGAACAAGAAAGAAGAGGGAGAGGGGAGCGGGGGGAAAAGTTTAAGAGACGTGCAAAGTGGATATTGATGATCACAAGCAAATGTCCAACAAAGAAATGTGGATCTTAATTTCTTGTATTTCGCTGCCCTCGTGTGGCAGCCAGTGGTATTACATCTTTAAAACAGCCACTTTTTAAAGGCTGCTGCTAATGCAATCTGGATTTTCTGCATTGTGCATTTGGTGTTTTTTCTCATTACTTACGCCTCTCTTTCTCTTTTCCAGCCTATATCCATTCTAATCAGATTATGGGCTGGGGTGAGAAAGCCATAGAGATCCGCTCTGTGGAGACAGGTCACCTGGATGGAGTCTTTATGCACAAGAGAGCCCAGAGACTCAAATTCCTCTGCGAGCGGAACGACAAGGTAAAAAAAAAAAAAAAAAACACAGCGGGATTGGAGTGAAATCACATCATGTTTAGAAAAACTTGACCTGCTCCGGTCTTGATCTGTCTCCAGTCGAGCGGTCCTGATTGCAGCGCTGCTTCTGGAGACAAAATATTGAAAAACACGTGCACATACACGAGCTGCTAAAACACTGATTGTGATCATGAAGTTTGGTCGAATTTGCAAAGATCTTACAGAAGCACAAAGCAAACTTTTAGATCTATATCAGGTGACACAGATACAGCTTTGTCATACCTACTCAGATGTGAGCACAGAAATGTGCATTTAAATAAAATAGATGCTTTAAATGCATGAAGACTTTATGCTGAAACAGTGTAGAAAAGCTGACACCTGACAGTACACTTAAGCATTGAAATGCATCAACATAAGAGCCTTAACTGGTCATTTGTGACCTGCAGTTATGGAGAAATTATTATATTTAAAGCTGAAAATGTTTGTGTTTGTAATATTCCCTCTGCAGGTATTCTTCGCATCGGTGCGTTCGGGAGGTAGCAGCCAAGTCTTCTTCATGACTCTCAACAGGAACTCCATGATGAACTGGTGATGCCTCCTCTGGCCGTCCGCTCTGTCTCGATCTCCCATTGGCCAGCCCGGCGACCCACCCGGGCCCGCGGCAGATCTCACAAACGAACCCGAGAACTGAACTCTTTTAACACCCGAGAGACTAAAACGGTGTAGAAAAAACAAGTTATCGTAGAGAAAAACAACAAATACAGAGACATGTTACCCTAGATTATGCCGGGTCATGCAGAAGCCATTGTTACTCAACTGACTGGCAAACTGGTGCCACTGACTTTCCAAATATTCCCACTTTCTCCGTCTCCGTCTGCGACTCTTCCCTCTTTCTGTCTCCTCTCTCCAAACGGACCAGTGCATTCAAGTGCGCAAGAGCAACAGAAACACACTTCACACCTGCCTCTATTTGTCTCTTTCTTCTTCTTCTTCTTCTTCTTCTTCGCTTTCTAAATCTAGTCGCCACCTTTCCAATCCTTTGACACCCACGTCTTCCATTTTCCCTCGCTTCCTTTCCGCCACGTGCGCGCTCATTCCCAGCACAACAGAGATGAATAAGATTTAAACTGAATTTGAATATGACAGCGCAGGGAGGGCGGCTGAGCGACGACAAATCAATTCTGGATGTCGGCGGCGAGAGCGGACAGCCTGATTGATTTTCCTTCTCCTCTGTCACTCCCCTCCCCCCGCCTCCTCCGCTTCCCCCTCCCGCCGTCTTTTCGGGCCTTGAGTAAACTGAATTGTGATTTAATGTTCGATCGCATCTCGCTGAGAGAGATGCGGCGAGACTCTGCCGTCGCAGGCGGGTTGTTAAAGTATGCAACGATGATGTCTGTGTCCCTTTAAAATGAAATCACTGGTCCGTTCTGTCTTCTTCTCTCCCTTTTTTCCCCTCTCTTTGCCTCTCTCCATCATCATCATCGCACTCATCTCCCTGTTCTCCTGTCTTTAAACTCTGAAAGGTGCTGCATCAGATATACTGTAATATTAAATGAACAATGAGAGCGTCATTCTGTTCATTCTGTTTCTTTTTCTGAGTCAGTCAGTCTTTGAGGCTTGATGAAATGTACAGCACATCTGTGTCTCTGAAATCAGGAGTGTGTGTTAGCCAGCGTGAGTGTATGTGTGTGTGTGTGCGCGTGCTCGAAACGAGTCCCATTCAAATCAAGCTGGGATGTCGAAATCAATGTCCAGAAAAGAGTCAAGTAATTCACTCTCTGTGCGTGAACTTTTACCTTAACGCCATCAAAGCAACACTGAGTGTGTTTACATGCAGATTTATGATATTATCTTCTTAGTATGGACTTTATGAGTTGGTGTATTTGAGCACCAAGCATTTGAAAATAGGCAATATTAGCGGTTCTTTTGGGGTTTTTTTTTCGGAGTGTGTTTCCGTTGATGCAGAAATGTTTTGGTGATTCACACATACAGCCGTGCCGCTGTAGGGAACGCCAACACGGACAGTTCATCCTGAATACAACCTCAGCAGGACACATGAGCTACGATCCCGAATACTGTGTGCATGCGACGGCGCTCGTCGCCGAAAGCCGTGGAATCATGCTCCCCCCCTGATTGGTTCCTCTGATTTTCGGCTCCTACCTGTTTGTGCAGTGCCTAGCATGATGTCAGCAAAAAAAAAAAAAAAAACGGAGGCCAAAAGTTTAGCACTCACGTTATAATTAATCATTTAATCGCCTGTTTGGTTTCTTTACACCTTTTTTTTTTGCGTGTGTTGTTGTCTAACGTTAACACATTGCTGATGTTATTTGTCTCCTCTAATCGAGATGTGTGTTAGCAGGTTTAAGGCTTGATTTATCCTTTGAAAACATTTGCTGAATATGGTGTGATAGAGCCGTTTCTTTCTGAATATGTCGCGCAGCTCAATCATGAATAGATGCCGTGTTGAGTTTATAACACTATTGTCGGGGGGCTAGTTCATGCATCCACGTTGGAGGGCACTGTAATGCAGACTCATCTTTTCTTCTGGTGGATGTGCTGCAGGTGTAGCAGTATGTTACCTATGGTTAACAAAGGTGAGGCGACGCAAAAAGGTAGACTCGTTCTCACTCCACGTAATGATCATTTGAAGTTGTCCGTGTGGTTATTTTCTGTTGTGTTACACATCCACACTGTAGCTGCTCCCGTGCAGCTCTAAGTTAGGTTCACTGATCTCTGTCAGGGGGAGCAGGCTAACATTTTAGCAATAAAGAGTCGAGCTGAAGAGGCCGCCGTCTTCCCTGTGTGTGCACGCATGCATCTGTGTGTGTGTGTGATTAATGAACAAGTGTGAGTGGGGCATTATGACTGTGTTTGTCCGTCGTGGATTTCACTCTTCCCATTGCAAAATGCTAATGGTCATTACACTGAGGACTCTCCTTTCAAAGACAAAACCACTGTATTCTTTATTCTGTTTATTTCCTGTTTTCTTTATTTTGAAAGAGCATTACTAATGTCCTGTTTTGGGATTTATTTGTTTTGTAAAAGAGAAGCTGTAAGAGAGAAATAAATGAAACTAGAGCATTAACCTTCTGTATCTGTGTGTTTTTTGTGTTTTCACGGACGTGTTCCTGAGAGATCTTGTGCAAGTCTGCCCAGTGGTATCAGCACTGACCCTCAGACTTTGTCCATCCCTCAAGTATATCATTAACAGTGTCTGTGTGTGTGTGTGTGTGTGTGTGTGTGTGTGTGTGAGAGAGGGAGAATAGTGTCCCAATGTCACTATTGCTATCAAAGAACACACAATCTGAGCAGCAACATGTGCTATCATGCGTCAATTCAGCATTTGCATTAATTGAAATATACAGTAAATGCTTGACCTTAATCTTCCAGTCTGAAACACCACACATGATCCAAGTCTTCCACTATAGATCCCCGACTGTCTCAGTTTTTTCACCATGATCATTTTTATTGCTTCCTTCCATTCAAAAGGTGTGAGTTTATATATAGACGGTAAATCAGGCTGTGGTTCACTTATGTGTCGGAGGCGTGTGTGTGTCTACACGTGCATGTGAGTGAATTAGTGAGTGGACACGGCGTGATCATCCATGCCCCTTTCATTGATCATTAGCAACCTCCTGGCTGACACTCTGGATCCACCATGGAGGCAGGAAAGGTAGGAACAGATTCCTTACATGTACTGTATTTTAGTTACTGTATTTTTTTTTATTCTTGCAAGCAATATTTGCAAACAGGTGGATGGTCACTGTATTGGTGACATATAAAGCTTTGAGCACTCGGAGGGTTATGTTTACCTCTCTGAGCTGCAGAAACATCCGGCGTGTTATTCGTCAGCGTTATCTGTGTGCTCATTTTGCACAGGAGGCTGTCGTGACTAATGTCCGCCACAAGATCTCAGTTCAAATGTATTAATAGCACATTCAAAATGTTCCATTTAAGCATTCTTACTTAACTTTTAGAGCCTCTGTGTGAAAACATTCTCATGATTGTCCAAAATCAATCAACAATGTGGATAAAGTCTTCCTTTTTTTTGCATTTTTATGTGCACTGAGTGACACTTTACATACTCCTGTTCTTGCTTATGCGCGTGTTAACGTGTGTGTTTGTACATGCGTTCGTCCTCGTGTGAATGATTACCTCTCACCCCTGCAGCAGCTAACCGGTACGTTGGCTCTGGCTGTGTTCACGGCGGTTCTAGGGTCCCTGCAGTATGGCTACAGCCTCGGAGTCATCAATGCACCCCAGAAGGTAGGCTCTACTTCAACGCAAGCCTCGCTTCGGTTTGACTGTTTGCTGCAGCACACATTTACCTGAAAATCAGAATCAGAATCAGATTTAGAATCAGAATCAGAATCAGAATCAGAATCAGAACTACTTTATTGATCCCTGAGGGGAAATTGTTTTTCTTAGTTAATTAGAAGAGAAAAAAATATATATATATAAAAAACAAAATAATACACTAAGAACTATAAGTATACACATAGACAAAAGCAAAAATAGATAGCAAAAAGAGCATATACAGTAAAGAATGTGCTTTGTTTTGAACAATTGTAACATGATTATTGTATTAAGTCAACAGTGAACTGCAGCATAAATATGAATGATCTGATAGGGAGTGAAAAAGTCTAAGGGCCATTCAGAGGCAGGAGTTGTGCAGTTTGACGGCCGCAGGCAGGAATGATTTCCTGTGGTGTTCAGTTGTGCATTTTGGTGGGATGAGTCTCTCACTGAAAGTAGTCTTGTGCCTGACCAGCACACCATGAAGTGGGTGTGAGATGTTGTCCAAGACAGTCCGTAGCTTAGTCAGCAAGTGTAAGTAAGCTTACTGGACCCTATGGCCACGGCTATGAGACAAGTGTAAGTTTTCTGCATACACTTTCTGCAGCACTGGAGATAGATGACAACAAACAATCCTTCCCTATCTCACCGTCCAAACAACTTTCTCCACAAGTTCTTCTGAGTTTTCTTGTGCAAACTGTCTGAAATTCTCTTGTCTGTAGCGAACAGCAGTTTGAGTGTCTCTCCACCAAACACATGTTTTGTACAGTGGCAGACAAGTCAGAATGTAGCTTGTACCGACGTCTGTCTGCTCCGAGCTGCTGGAAGAGTTGGTACAACTGAATTCCCTGCAGACTGCACACTGAGGTGCTGTCTTGTTCCCATCCAGTTTTGTTCAGATAGCATTGTACTCGTTCACAGCCCTTGCGGACTTGGTATTTCTATACAGACTACCGCTGGTGAGGAAGTTATTTCCTCATTGGCCCCACTGCGGATTACATTTCAGACTGAGCACCTTGGAATGGAAGATCTGGAAGACAAGAGACATGCTTCCCTGTCTGTTGACAGCCATGTCTCTGCTAGAGTCGGTCAATGATTGTTCAGAACAGAAAACATACAGCAGCTGTAAATGTGACATTCATCCCTCAGTCAGTGGCTGATCATCCCCTCCTGTGTCCAGTTCATGATGCATTCACGTGCTCCTCGTTGGGAGGTAGTCTTTATGACTTCATGAGCTGTGGAAACGGCACGGATGCTACAAAGATGTGTTGTCAATAACTTTTACAATTTAGGTCACTATGTGTGTATATAGTCTTCAAAGTGCCTTACAAAGGCCACTGGACTTACTTGATCTACTAGAAGACGGTTCACCTCTCATCCAAGAGGCCTCTTCAGTTCTAACTGGCTGGTGGGGGGTTCTGGGTGTTTATCCTGTTGCAGGATCCTTGACCCACCCAGCCATCATGCGAGTCATTAGGGTCACTTGAGTCAGGATGTGAATGGCTGTTAAGCTGCCTGGGGAGGGATCTCAGGACTGCGCTGTGAGTGGCTGATAAGTGGTGTTGAAGACCACCTCCTCTGTTCAGTCACGGTGGTTCCAGTTCCTCTTTCAAACCAGCTGCCCTCCCTGGCCAAAATATGTATGTTATTGTCCTCAGATGAGGGTTCCTTAACCTTAAGATGTAGGTGGACTGCTGAGTTTTGACCTGAAGTGTTGGCCCCATGTGCTTTTGACGTCAAAGTCGGCAAGTCGCGTACCCTGACTCTCTGAGTTGTTGTTGAATGCAGGGGAAATTATCAAAGCACTTCACCACCGTTCACCACTTTGTTCTTTAGCTTCTAATTATCATACTTACCTCAGCTCCTGTTGGACATCAGGCCACAACAGCAACGTGTTGAGCCTCATCCCCAAAGCTGGCCAGCCATCTGTTTCAGATCTGCTCCGGGTCGTTATTGGCCTTCCAGGTTTTCTTTTGCCTGGAGGTGTCCACCTCAGCGCAACCTTGAGCCGTTGCATCTGTCTTCGTTTTTCTTTATATTTTAAAGGTTGTGATCTTGTTAACGATGCCGCAGATGCCGTCCTCTGTGGAATGCCTGAAGGATTTTTTTTTCATATCAGCTTTGTTTTACCCCCAACATTCAGAACTGTTAGGGTGCTGCATGTCAAGCTCGTCTGTCTTTCCTTGTATGATGTGATGGTTGGTGGCAAGGATGGCGAGGTCATCAGCAAAGTCCAGATCTTCAAGCTGCCAACCAGCTTAATAGATTCAAAGTCCTGCTGTGTTCAACCAGATAGAACAAGGGGTCATTGGGTACAGATGGTTCCTCATGATTGGTGGAGATAATAATAATAATATACTTTTATTCATATAGCACCTTTCAAAACACAGTGCTTTACAATAAAAACAGAAACACAAGCAAAATTACCAAAGAGCAGGAATTAATAGCTGGGAATAAAGCGGTGATTTAAAATATTTTATAGTTTGCAGCCCTGATCTCCTCAGGCAGGTTGCTCCAAAGTCCTAATTGATGTGCTAACTAACGCATGAATCTGGACCTTGGAGCAACCCGGAGTGACGCATTTGAGGACCTCAGGGAGTGCAGAGGGTCATAGAGCAATACAAGATCTGTGAAATAACTTGGAGCGAGGCCTATCAGGGATTTCTAAGTGATCGATAATAGCTTGATACAGTCCTGAACACAAACATGCAGCTGGTGTAGTGCAGCCGGGATCGGTGAAATGTGATCATGTTTCAGTCAAAATCCCGGCAGCAGAGTTTTGGATGAGCTGGAGGCTGGGAATAAGGTACATTTTGCTTTCTCTCAGACTGCTGTCAGATACCACATGTCGGGAAAACACCAGCATGCTCACTGCACCAGATCTGCTGATATCACGGTGTCCAGCTAGAGGACCTTGTAGTCACTGTGCAGACACGGCTGGCAGTTTCCTCAAAACAAGATGTAAACACGTCTGAAATTAGAAATATCTGAGTGGAGCCAAAAACTACACAGCCCACCACGAATCACGCTGTGATCAAGAGTGATGGTGTGATTCAGATGATGAACACTGAATGTGCCACTGACTGTGATGTCAGCACACCTCTGTGTGTGCAGCTCTGACGGATGACGCATAAACATGTCATGTGTCGTAGGTCATTGAAAAGCATTATGCGCGGTCCCTGGGGGTGTGGTCGGAGAGGGCGGCTGTCCTGCCAGAAAACACCACAGAAGAAGAGTTCTCAGAGGTGGGACAACACCCTTCCGTGGTCGTATATTGGTCGTTGTCGGTGGCAATCTTCTCCATCGGTGGCATGGTGTCGTCCTTCCTGGTGGGATTTGTGGGAGACCTGAGAGGGAGGTGAGAAAAGAAAGATAAAATAATAAGGACACAAGAGTGCAAGAATAAAAGATTGGTGGAAAAATGAACGCCTGAGGAGGAGTGTGGAGGATGATAAGAGTGATGAGAGGAGAAACGTCAATCCAGGATCAACGTGGAATAATGCCACGGTGCACATCATCCAGCTTCTCGACATCTCCTCCTGTCACCTGTCTATCTCTCTCTGCCTTACAGGGTAAAGGGCATGTTAATGATCAATGTCCTGGCTGTGGCTGCTGGACTGCTGATGGCTCTTTGCAAGATGTGGAAACCTCACATCATGGTTATCGCTGGCCGCGCTGTTATGGGCTTTTATTGCGGTACAGTGAAGCACGCTTTGATTAATAACCTTTGATTAATAACTGCTTATGAGTTACATACTGTATCAGGGTTCATTTGTCCTCATTATCTTCCTTATTGTCTTAAATCCAACAGCAAATGTTTGTTTAGAGTCAGCGTGCTCGTGATGTGTGTGTTTCAGGGCTGTCATCCGGGCTCGTGCCTATGTACATTGGAGAGATTGCACCCAAGGCTTACAGAGGGGCTCTGGGAACATTACACCAGCTGGCTATTGTCACTGGCATCCTGATCAGCCAGGTGAGCTGAACTCACACACATACACATACGCCAGCATCTTTGCTTGTCTGCATACTGAACATGTAACCTAAACTGTGTGTGTTTGTGTGTGGATGTAGGTGATAGGCCTGGACTTTATCCTTGGTAATGATGATATGTGGCCCCTGTTGCTTGGTCTGTCTGGAGCTCCGGCTATATTACAATCCCTTATGCTGCCTCTATGCCCCGAGAGTCCGCGGTACCTTTACATCCTGCTGGGCAAGGAGCAAGAGGCTCGGAAAAGTAGGAAATACACACAGCAGCTCTTTATGTCACCCTCTTTCTCTCTGAGTGAAGGATCTGAAAACTCCCTCCACCACCGCTAATAAGCCATTCATATAGACTCATGATAGACTCTTGCATTTGACCCCCGTTGCTCTGTGTTTTGTTGCAGATCTGCATCGTCTAAAGGGGGAATATGATCCAACTCCTGATCTGGAAGAGATGAGGAAGGAGAAAGAGGAGGCAGATAAGGAGGCCAGAGTCTCCATCCTGTCTTTGGTAGGTCTGTGAACAGAGACATGATGTCACACCTACCTGAATATTCTCCAGTGAGTCTTACTTTAACTCAACAACTTTGAAGACAATGACTTCAATTTTAGGGTTTTAAAATAAAATAGCTGATAAACTCCCAAAGCCACCAAAAGCACTTGCATTAGATTATCACAGGGCTGACATTCCTCCGCAGCGTGGACAAAGACACTCTGAACCGCTCAAATTAGTCAGCAATCAAAGCGCACTCACGATCTCATGTAGTTCATCAATCATTAGCTAAATAAGTGATTTTAAATGAGTGCATCAGCCGATATAAAACTCAAATCAGCACCTCACCCGCACTATGACTGTGAGTTCCAGAGTTCTGCTTTCCAGGTCATGCCTCCAGATGTTTGAACATGTAGTAAAGATTACTGAATTAAAACGCACTTTAAAAAGGCCGCAGATGAGGCCGTCCCACCGAGAAACCCAAAGATTCCAGCGGCAGCAAAACATGTTGAAACACTTGCATTAAAACAGAACAAACCTGAATTTACTTCAGCAGTCGTACTCAGAATACTTCGTTTATTTACTGATCCCCGGGGAGAAACTGGGTGAGTTTGAGCAGCTCCCATCGTAAAATAAACAAAAGAAATAGGAAATAAGAGATTTATAGAATATGTAAAAAAATACAATATAAAGAAAATACATTTACACTAAAGTAATTCTACTTAGGAATGCACTTAGTGACATCTATCATAAGTTAAACAGATATTTGTGTGGATTGTAGCTGTGTGCTTTGGAGAACCACTGCAGTGACAATCTTTTCCGGCTCTGTATTCTCCCAAAGATCCGCTCCTCTGTGTACAGGCAGCAGCTGATCGTTGCCCTCATGATGCATCTCTCCCAGCAGTTTTCTGGCATCAATGCGGTGAGTGGAAAATTAACTTCAGCTCGGACTTTTTATGTCTGTCGTTCGGTAAAGTTCAACTAAAATTGCAGTAACTTTGATGGCGTGATACAGGACATCATAATAAACTCTTCCTTCATATTTGACTTTGTAACTACAGAAAATCTATAACTGTTTTGTCTTCAAGATTTTTTATTACTCTACGGCGATCTTTGCCCGGGCTGGTGTCACTCAACCGGTCTACGCCACTATAGGAGTCGGCGTCATCAACATGATCTTCACTCTGGTGTCTGTGAGTGGCTACACTGATATGCATAATACACACATTTCTTCTACGCACAAAGACACACACAGATAAACAGTGCACTGTGTGTTCCAGGTTGCACTGGTGGACAAGGCTGGCAGGTGCACCCTGACTCTGGCAGGGCTGGGAGGGATGTGCTGCTGTGCCATCGCCATGACGGTGGGCCTCAAATTCCAGGTTTGTTCAGTCAGGTGTCAGAGTTTTGCTCCATCAGCAGCTTGAGCTGAGCTTCCATCGCTGCCCTGTTTTGGTGGGCTGCAATCGTTTACCTTGTTCTTCACCACCTGTATTAACCCACTGAGACAAGGGTGTTGAGCTGCTTTGCTCTTCCTAAAAGCTGTGCAGCTAGTTAGAGTGAGAGTTGTTTGACATGCGCACAAAAAATCTTAACTCAAAGCCCACTTGCTGTCTTTTTCTGGAGCTTTCCACTGTATGCTTCCCCCTCATGCATGTGGCTTAGTCTTGTTTTTCTGAGCAGTTTTGTGCACTTTAAGTTCAGATTGCTGTGCACTTCAGGCCCAGAAAACTATGCTATGAATAAAGGGCAAACGGGAATCACATAAAAAACTCCAACCATTTCATCTTTATTTCTCTATAAGGTGATGAAGCAAATAAGGAAAACTGTTATTTATTAAAGAACAAGACAGTCAGATGCCTCCTGAGAGGGAGCTCAGAGCTCTTTTTCAGGCGGCATCTGATCATTTTAAGTAATCGAGAATCTCCCCTGTACTAAACTGAGTCTCCTCGTTGATGTACTCCTCCTTCTAGAGTGAATTCAAATGGATGAGCTACGTCAGCATGTCGGCCATCTTCCTCTTCGTGAGTTTCTTTGAGATCGGTCCTGGTCCCATTCCCTGGTTCATAGTGGCTGAGCTGTTCAGCCAGGGACCTCGGCCGGCGGCCATCGCCCTCGCCGGCTGCTGCAACTGGACCAGCAACTTCATCATAGGCATGACCTTTCCGTACATACAGGTAGGCAGGAAGGACGTGCATACTGTAAACTTGTGCAACACCTGTTTGCATGTGGGTTGAAGTGTCTGCGTCGTCCATGCAAAACCAGCCACTCTGTCCCTCCTGACTACTTTTTATTTTGTCTTTTTTTTTCCATTTTCAGGCCGTGCTGGATAGTTACGTGTTCATCCTGTTTGCCGCGCTGCTTTTCGGCTTCACTGTGTTTACTTACCTCCGTGTCCCTGAGACTAAGGGCAAAAGCTTTGAGGAGATCGCCGCTGAATTCCGCAAGGGGCACAAAAAGCTTGCACAGAGCCCCAAAGACGCCACTGAGCTGCAGCAGCTCAAAACGTCCTCAGACGCTTGAGTGTGTTTGAGTGCACGTGCAAGTGTGCGTCCAGCTGTCAGTATTTTAAAAGTGTTTGTGTACATTTATCCTAGATTTTACTATTACAATAATTTATATATATATAAAAACACTTGATGAATTGAGTAGAATTAAGAAGACAATAGTTTTTTTCATGATGCACATATAAGGCTACTCAAAAGTGACTCAGAATATCATATTTCCGTTATATGGAGTACTGTTTACATGCAACCAAATTGTAAACTTTCATTGCAGTATTATGACTTGATGGGTAAGGCTGTCAATATCAGATCACATGGCTATTTGTATGTGGACCACTTCCTACAGAGAATTAAGGTCTGATGCTTCAGTTCCCATTAGCTATAAAACTCAATGGAGCTTGCTTGTTTTTTTTTTTGGCCCCCGGCACGCAGGAGCTAGGAGCTAAAGAATCGGATAGGAGGGTGAATGTGGAGCAAAGTGGCGGCCAAAAACACAACTTTAACTGAGCGCTAACATCGCTCTGTGCATGCTGGATCTGTAACTGGGAACTATTTCAGCTGTGCTACGCCACTGCTGTGTTCACTGCTCCTTTCTGCTGCTCCAAGTGCTTTACCACCAATCAGGCATTTAAAACACTTTAACTGTGGAGTTAATGAGCCAGAAACGGAAACAGTGTTTGCATTTGTGGAAAGAGAAAAGAGAGTTAAGTATTACTCTTATAATACTTATTATAGTGTCTGGTATACTGTAGTGCTGTTTGGTCATCCAATCTGGATATTACTCATCTGAAGAATTACACAATTTTCTGTCTTGAAACATAAAATCCTCCACTCAAAAACGTGTTGTTCATTGTCACTTCGTCTAACGTCTAACCTTCGTTGTGCAGTTTGTGTGTTTCTGTGTGAGACATCTTGTACATTTGTTTGCGTATTTATATAATCTGGAATTTTAAATGAGGGAAAAATGGTTGGTTGGAATTTTTAGATAATCTTCATGAGGAAATTAAAGTTTTTGGTGGAAAAGAAAAGCATATCCAAAACAAAGCGGGGTATTTTTATGCACCTTTGTGTCTTGAGTGGATCTTTTAAGAAATAACATAGATATATATAAATTTTAATCTACCCATGTTAGATTGCTTTGTTTTTGGGGACCAGTGATGGAGATCCTATAGCAGACGGGGCGATTAATGTTTAACGGATACCAGAGGAAATTTACTCTGCTTGCAGAAAGATCTGTTTACAAAGAGACAGTCCTCTTACACAGCCCCCCAGCAACACGACAGAACTAATTATAGACTCATAACAAGCTGGCTGTGCTCTTCAAAGTAAACACCTCAGTTCTGCTCTGAGCTCAGCACTGACACACACACCTGGAAGCACAGGAAATTTGCAGTAGCGTTGTTCATCATCAGCAGTAAAAGCAATCACCTTTGACTGGTCGTGTTGGTTGGAGTGTGTGTCAGAGAGACAGAGAAAAGGAAATGCACAGTGACTGCAGTGTGAGGGAAATCATTCTGCAACATCAGCAAAATGTCCTAAAAGAATTAAGGAAAGTAAGGTGAATAAGATCAGGGTAGAAACGAGCTTGTTGTAGGATGAAGCTGCAAAGAGGATGAGGAGAAATGACAGGTAATTGTGGCAATGCAAAAGGAACTGGAGCAGGAAACAAACAGTCTTCACGGTAAAGCTGCTACGATCCAGTAGGTGGCGGTAATGCGAGACGCGTGGATGCCAACAGCCATAAAACTCAGAGGAAGAAGAAGAAGACGTGAAGGAGTATAAGGAGTAGAAGAAGACGAACTAGTGACATTTCCTCTGAGGTAGAAGAGAGACACAAGGTAAGGAAGTTGGTACATTGTGTACAATTTTAAACGTCAGTTAACCGATTGTTCGGCGTGCAGTGACGCCTTATCTAATGTGTAATACTGGAAGCCACTGTCGATAACGTTGGTTAATAAGTAACTTCTGTGTGACGCTCGTGAGACGATGTTTGACGAGCGGTTGGAAGAAGTTAGCACGCTACTTTAGCAACATTAGCAACAGTACCGCCTGGGTGTGCGTCGTGTTAGCAAGCTAACTTGGTTAATGATAATAGACAACACATGTAGTTGGAACCTGAAGCTAGCTTACTGTTTTAGGCTAATTTACCGTGTAACGTGCTCACCTGCCCAGCTGCCACGTAACATGGCTAGTTAATGGCGTGCTAGCTTGCTAACACAAGCGGTTTTTAGATAACTTTTTAAAGACGGCGAACTCATACGGTAGCTAGTTGGGATATTTAACTCGTTATGTAGTTTCCCAGGACCGCGTGAAAGAAAATTTGAGATTACAGCAACAGGGCGTACAAGTAAATTCTGCACATAAGCAATTAACGTCCGCGGTTAGCTTCTCGGATAGTCGCCCAGTGAGATGACTGCGTCACTTCTGATAATTGTCTGTGTACAAGTATGATGAATGAATGAATGTTGAATCGGAGAGCGTGAATCGCTAAAAATCCGCATCCTCGAAATGAATTGGCGTTAGGTTGGAAAGATCGCGTTGGATTTTAACGTCGAGCTACGTTCAGAAAAGCGTTTTTAGTTGACATCTTTACTTATTTTGGGAGTATTGATCGTAAGCACTCGCGACCAAACCACTGTCCACTTCCTGATAGAGAGCAGACTGAGCGTTACCACGTTAGCGCAGCTTGTTTGCTGTACCAGCTGTTTCTGGTCGCCGCTGGACAGCCTAAACTGGTCTTGTTTGCTGTTTTGAATCTGACAAATCAGTAACCTCACCAACTCCCACACAACAAACATCCGATTATTCCTCTTTTGTGTTTGCAGTTGTGGCTCTTAATACCACACGCCCTTTTGTGAGTGACGCCGCTGTCCGGCACATTCTTACATCTGTTCTTGTGCTCTGCTCATTTGGGTAACCTAAAACAACCCGTAGCCCATCATGGCGGATGAGTTTGATACTGGGGACTCTGGGGCCTCTGCGACGTATCCCATGCAGTGCTCTGCCTTGAGGAAGAACGGCTTTGTCATGCTGAAAGGGCGCCCCTGTAAGATCGTTGACATGTCTACCTCTAAGACAGGCAAGCACGGGCACGCCAAGGTAAGTGCATCCTCTGGAATGCAGGGCTTAAGGCTCATAAACTCACCCTTTTCCCAGTTTTACAAGTAAGTCCCAAAGCCAGATCTAACCAGTTATGGTATTTTCCAAGGTTCACCTTACTGGACTTGACCTCTTCACTCAGAAGAAGTATGAAGATATTTGCCCATCTACCCATAACATGGATGTCCCACGCGTAACAAGGAAAGACTACCAGGTGAGACGAGTCTCTCAAAGCTCTTGGTGTAACCACACATTGGTGGACATTATACTAGTGGGACAAGTTTGTACCAGAAGCCTGTGATTGTTTCTCTGGCCAGTATCGGGTGTTGCGGCTTTTGTTTGGACCCCAGTGCATCCATTTGTGATAGTATGTTGGACTTCGTATAATTATTCCTACTGAAAAAATGTGACGTGACACTATAAATGCTTTTTCGATTGCTCAACGGGTGTGTCAGTCTCTTCAGCAGTTGTGAAAGGGTATACAGGTTTTGAACTTGCTGAACAGGTTTTGTCTTTACCACCAAGCAGTCTCTTCTTCCCTCATTCGAGGCCTCTTTTGGGATAGCAGTCCCCTAAAACCACAAGAAATGAAGACTGTTTAGTTTTTGGTATGAGGTTTATTGTCTCCATTGGACTGTTTTCATGACAAATTTCTAATTTTCATTTAATTTTTTTTTTGTTGAAAATGTTAATCTTGATTGGGCCTTATGAACTGTACATGGCATTTACCTGTCCTATGAAAGACCTAGTCTGTTTAGTGGACAAATAACATGGTTTCATCACATACAGTAACGCCTTTGGTCTCTGTTGCAGCTGTCAGTTCAGTTTTTTGACTTGCAGCCACTCTATTAGCCAGATTTTCAGCGTTTTTAGCTGTCCCAGTGTCTTAATGTTTTTAACTTTTTACTGCTTCCATTTTTGTCCAATGGCACATTTAGCTGTGTGATATCTCCGATGGTTTCTTGTCCCTGATGGATGACAGTGGAGAAACCAGAGAGGACCTTAAATTGCCAGACGGTGACATGGGAAAGGAAATCCAGAAGAGGTTCGAGAATTCAGAAATATTTATGGTGAGTTTCAGTGGTCCAGTGGTGGGCCAGCGTTCACACACATAGATCACGTAATGTGTTAAGCATTCAGCAGCCATGAGCGATGTCAACCCTTTAATGATTTTGATCACATGGGACGAGACCTCAAAAGGACTGCTGGTAAATGCAGGTGGGGTCAAGAAACCTAACAGTCATACAGTCAACATGAAGCACCCTGTTAGCACCAGGTACTGACTGAACTGGAACAGTAAACACGGTTCATGACTCATTTTGTCAGACGTTACATTTCCATTAGTCATACAGTAAATTTCTCATGGTCTCTGATATTTATGGAAACTTTGACTGTGTCCCTGACAATGCACAAGCATCAAACAGATGTCTTCGTGCAGCTTTATGGGTTGACTTAACATCAGTTCATTCATGATTTTGTGCTTTAGGTGACCTGAGGTGGAAAACTGTATGATTATGTCACTGTTTTATTGATTTACCCTTTTTATCCTGAGGTGCAACTGGAAGATAAAATAAGCTCTTAACAACCTTGTAATGCGTTTGTGTCACTGAAAGTATTATGAAAATCTGTTACTGCACTCTTTTTGCTTCAGACAGCTTCTCTAGACAGCATTTCTGGCTTTCAGTGGAGCTTTTTGACAGACCTCGGCACTTTGAGTCCTAAGTAAAACTATTTCGTCAAAGAAAATATTTGTAGAAGACCTTTTTATCACAGTAATGGAGGATGGAAACCTGCTAGCAAGTTAATTTAGCAGCTTGTGCTGCGCTAACTCAACTAGTTAGCTGGTGAAATTTAGGCAGAATGAAGGGACCACTGCTCTGGTCCCAGGTCTTATTTTTCACTTCCCTTTTCAGGTGTCTGTGATGAAAGCAATCGATGAAGAGCATGTAGTTGGCACCAAGGCCATGACCTCTTAAATAAGTCAAGGATAACGCTGGAGATCTCACACTCCATTATGGCTTTGAAGCCTCACCAAAGCTGCTGGCCTTCACCCCACATCTCCACCAGTTTCCCCGCTGGTCGACTGAAATCCGGAAACTGGACTGGGTTAGCGTCTTTAACTACACCTTTGGCTCAGGGCTGACTGGCATTCTGTTTGATCAATGAAGTTGCCCACCCTCAGCCATCACAACTTAACTCCGCAGTGGGTACTGATGTTATTCCAAGAATATTCCTAATAATATTCCAGCAAGCCGTAACATTGTTTTTACAGTGTGGGTGATATGCTCTTTTCCTGCGTGCATTACTTTTTTTTTAATCATTCCTATTGTTCTTTTAGAAATGCTGCACCTTGCTTTCAACTTAAATTCTCCCCTAAATGTTTTTATCTTTTAAATTGTATCTCCACCGGCTGACTGAACGCCTCAGTGAGCGCTGCAGCTCTGCTTGCTACGCAGTTCAGAGAGCATAAGAACTTCATTCATTTCTGCCACTGACGGTTGAAACGCATTCGTTCACATGCGCACTTTGAATTGCATTTCTGCAATCAGCAACGCTGTCTTTACTCTGCATTTGAAGTATCTCGCTGTAAGACTTGTCGTGCATCAAGCTGGCCTTTGGTAGCGGGGAGCTCTGCTGCCTCAGCCGTTCTGCAGCCGAATAGGCCTGAGCGGGCGGGGGGGGGCTTTTCCTCTTCTATTCTATAAAACTTTTTCCTTTCACTTGATGCCTTTATGAGCTGACAAATGTATAGAAAATAACCTTGAAAGAGCAAAACTTGACTGTTACAGTCTTAATTCAATTACAGTCTTCATCATTACAACGCTAAAGAAAACGATGGCGTCTGGGCGCGACAGTGGAGACAAGAAACCATTTAAAGTCTTATAAGACGTAGCTGAACTTAGGTGGTAGTTCCACTGCGCGTTATCCACATCGTGTTGTGATAAGTGTCGGCATTGAGTCACGCGTGGGGTTGCGGGTGGGGGAAGGTAGCTGTGTTTGGGGCCGGCAGGTTTTTATTTCTGTTTGCAGTTTAATGGGATTTTAGAAATTGTGGTGAAAGGTTGTCGTTGTGTTTATGTTCACACAGAACTGCAGGAAATCAGAGCGTGTTTACGCGCACCGCGTTAACGTGGTCGCTGTAAAATGTGCATTTACGTGCAGGCAGTCAGTTTTCTCTCCTACCTCCTATCGTAACGTTTGAACTGTATTTGAAATGCTTCAGTGAAGAAGCCTTTTTTTTTTTTTTCTCAAGGGCGCGTGCGTGAAAATAAGCCGCCTTCAGCTGCGGAGACGACGCCTTTAGTCTCGCTTTAGTCTGACTTTGGATTTCGGCGCACTACGATCTTTCCACCTTCCGCACTCTTGTCATAGCAATACTTTTCTAATTTCACGTGTCGGCCGGGAACCTGTGCTCTTTTAAGAAACGCTGTTGGAAACTCAGTGAAGCAAAGTGTTGACATCCGATGACTTAAATGCGTGTAAACACACCGACTGTAGTGCTGACAGAGGAAGGTACTCAGTTAAGCTGAGCTGTTCTTTGTGCAACAGCAGTCGGTCTGTTTCTTTGTTCAGGCTTCAGTCCACTTAAACTATTTTTTATTTTTTTACTTCAAGACACCAAAGTTTTAGTGTTTTAAGTTCTCATGAATTTTCTTCGTTCTCATTTGATTTGTGGTTTTTGTTCCGCTGGGTAACATCATGTTAGGGGCTGTGGCTTTTTCTCTGGCCGTGTCGGTTTTCACTCAAGGTACGAAACACAACAGCAGCACTCTGAACTGCAAAGACCAAAGGTGGAAGCAGTAAGACTGTACTCGGTGTACTAGTGGTACATTTCACATTGAGTATTTGTTTCTTTAAGCAGCAGGAAAAAAGCATTTGACCTACAGATAAATGCTCTGCAGGCAGCGCGGTAGAGACTTCAGGCCTGTGGGATGTCCCTCGCCTTTATAAGCTCACACATCCGCTCACAGCGTCCGCCTGAAGCATCTCCTCCTGACTTTATTGTCGGGGGCGAGTAACGAGGCTAACGAGCACGTGGGAAACCTAACCTGTCATATGTTAGCTGCAGAGGATCCTGGCCCGGGGCGGGGACGCTGTACAAAAGTTAAAACTAGTTTGACCAGTAGGTCAGCAGAGACTGAGGCATTGTGCTCTGTCCATTAGCTTCATTGTAAACGTTGGCACTCTGCCTGTGAACACCAGGCTTTGTCTTCAGTCTGCTGCCTTCCAAAATGTCCAATCAGTGGTGCAGTTTAATAGGTAAACCGTTTTGACGTCTGTCTCCGCAGCCCTAACTGAAGACCACTGTCTTCCTTAAGCCATATCTGGGCTATCATATGTATCTGTGACGAAGGTCAGACTCCTTCCTCCCCCTCAGTTCCTTCGGCCTCTGATATGTAGCACTAATGACTACCACACGACTGACCTCTGATTCCATTTTGAGAAAAATGTTTACACTGTAAGAGAGACATCCCGTCCTCGTGCTGATCTCGGATCAGAGAGCCTTCGGGATACAACAGCGGCTCGGCTGAGGTCAGCTTCGCGCACGGGGACAGATTTTTCTCAGGGCTCCAAACACAGCGTTCGGAGATGTGTTACTTTAAAGGTGTCAGCGGCGAGGATGGTTATCCTCCTTCATTAATGACATCAGCGGTGTGTTTTTATGTTGGAGAATATTAAACTTCCTGTTTGTCTTCTCCGGTGCCTCTCAACAAAGATCTTAGCTGCTTCTTTTTCTCTTTTTTCTGTCTTTTATTTCTGCTTTTTTTTATTATTATTATTGTTATTATTACGAGGGACGTTGGGTTGGACCACAGGTACGGTGTGTTCAGGTGGGGAAAAGGTGCATTATCAGTGATATATCCTGTATGTTCTTGTATGCTGGCGAAGGGGTTTTAGGGTGTTTTCTTAGCTTGATGCATGACTCTCTGATTTGAATGTCTAATCCAAACCGTTTCAAGGGTTAATCTGACGATGAGCCTCTTCTGGAACGTAAACATACATGTGCGCCTCCCTTGTTCATTCTAATGTGTGGCTGCTGTCTAAGAAATCACGACTGTCTGTTTCTATTAGGCCAAATAAAGTTCATGCAGATGTTACTGGCGATAAGACGTTCGTCAGCTGTTTCATTTTGTCTGAAGCGACAAACGCCTGTGTGTAGCTCATTACAATAAAGAGTTTCTGGTTTCTTTGTTTACCGCCCGGACAAAATAAACACTCTAAAGCACAAGAGCCAAGTCCAAATGTAGACCAGCAGACGGACTAGATTAAAAACGATCAAAGAAAAGTCAATGCTGCCTTTTTTCAGTGCTGAAATGTAACATTTACTCTTCACATTTTAAACAGCTTCATACTTTTACACCTCAAAGGGAAACATTGTACTTTTTGCTCTATTGCATTTGACAGCTGTAGTTACTGGTTTTCAGATTCTAGTTTTTCATACCCTTCCTGTCAAGTGAAAACCACGTATCTCCAAATTAGGTGCTTTTTGCGCTGATAAACTGCAGAATCGAGTGTCGTCCTATTAAGAAAATCCCCCAGCCTCTTAAATAAACCATTTGAAAAAGAAAGTTGACTGATTGGAGATATGTGGTTGTCACAGGACAGCGATGCCACAGGTGTACAGTGACCTTCCAGAATCTGATGCATTGCTGTAGATTAAACTACCTGACTGTGTGTAAAGTGGTTAAAATGAGCTCAACCTTAAACATCTACGGCAACAATAATCTAAAAAATATCTCAATAAAATAATACATACTCATAGTTTTACTTCAAGTACACACACACACACACATATATATATTTATATACACACATATACATGAAATACAGCAGGTAAATGACATCATTTAACATGTTTTTTTAAAGTAATCACATTACATCACATACTCCCCCAGGCTTGAGTAATGTTTTAAGGTAGGACTTTAATTTGTAGTGGAGTATTTTCCATGTGGTATTAGTACTTTTAGGCCACTTCAGTGAAGGATCTGAATACTTGAACACTCACGTAAATGCAGTTTAACCGGTGACATCTTTCTTATTTTCAGCAGGTAGCCGCTGAGCTAACGAACTCTGCACTCAGGATGTATACTGACATGCTGTTGTGCTTATCAATTCACAGACCCCGGGCAGAATCTGTAAGATGTGTACTATACTTCTCTCTCAGGTGGTAATGCTGCTCATTCTTCTTACCAAAAGGCCTCCAGGTCGTGTAAACTCAGGGATATTGGGCTCAGGAAACTGATGGCCGCTCCAGACCCTTCACTTTCTTCTCTCGGGTCGGCTTGGCCTTGTGTTTTGGATCATTGTCGTGTCGGAGAGTGAGTCCTGTGTGCAGCGTCTGGGCTGATGAATGCAAACTGTACGCTGCATCCATCTTTCCATCAGTTCAGCTGCTCACACGCTCCAAAAACAGCAGAGATCCACCTCCAGGCTGCACAGCAGGGATGATGTACTTTCCATCAAAGACCCTGCGGACTTCTGTTCAAACACAGTTATGTTTTGACCACGAACCCCCAATTTTCTGCTTCTTTATCAGAGTTTGAACACAACTGATTTGCATTTTGAGACGTCTTTACGTCCTTTTCCTGATTAAGTTCAGCTGCGTCTTCTCACAGTTCTTGCTGCTTTCCCTGTGATTTGCGATCCAGCAGCCTGGATGAAACATGCAGGAGCTCTCAAGAGCTAAGAAACTCATTTTCTATTTAAACACAGACGCTGATTATAATCAAACAAGTCACAGGTGTGGAAATTTACCCGTAATACCCATTTAAGGTGGTTTTCTTTTACCATTTGGGTGATTTCAGTAATTATGATTTTAACAGTGCACCTGATTAGACATATTTCCCCAAAAATGGCTAATATTTCACAAATTTTCCAGGGGTATGTAGAGTTCTGAGCACAGCTGCATGTCATAAAGTTCAGTTCATGGAAAGGTTTTCTTGAAAGAACATCAGACGTTTCATCTAAACGTAAATATACACCAAGGTAAAGCTTAACTTCATGTAACAGGGCTGAGTTAAATCACCATCTTAACCACTTCCTCTGGCTTAATGATCGGCCTCCAGCTGCTGGGCTCGACCAGTTCTCTATTCATGTTCATTCAAAGATGTAGAACATCGAGTCAGGATGGACCCAGAACAGTACGACTTGAAATCAATCAAAATGCAGCAAACAAGCAGGATGTGTCGTTGTTCTGGAATGAATACTTCTGTACACAACATGTTGTTAGTACTAGTTTTATATGTGCCAATTAGTTTATCAGTGAGGCGAGTCTTCAGGCTCTGAACCGAAGACTCTGTAATGCAACAGCAAGTGTACAAAATACCAAAAGAATGAGATAATGTCAGTTATCACGAGATGCATTGATGTAAATGACCAGTAGGTGGCAGTGAAGCATCACTTTTAAGGCTGCTCTGAAGTTTGTTCTTGAGCCAACAGTCTGAATATCTGTTGCAGTGTGTCTGGACACAGAAGAAAGTAGGCTAGACAGTGTTTGTGATGCTGCAAGTGCAGGTCCCAGCAGCAGCAGCAGCAGCAGTGGCGGCGGCGGCGGTGAAGGTAGTTTTGAAAGCCAAGCACATGCTGGAGCTTTAAGGAGCCGAATGCTGCAGAGGTGAATACATGGCAGCTGTGCATGAGCGCACCCACTCACAGCAGCAAGAGAAATGCTTCAGTTAGTTGACATCCCCCCAGTAAACAAGGCACATGGAACCACCTTGCACTCCCGACAAACCAATCAAATCCTCTCCACGGCCTTCACAGAGAAACCTTCTTCCCTCCAGGAGTGTTTTACTTGGACCGCCTGAACTCTTTCAAGGCTCGGCGTGGAGACCGAAGCGGGGATTCTGGAGGGGATTGGCAGAGGTTTTATGGGCCGTTCCACAGCGCTCCGAACCTGTTTATCCAGACGGTGAAGCCCCTGTATTCCCGCCCGATGTTTGGAGGACATGAACTGGTTTGGAATGATTGGAGATTTGACAGAGTTCCAGGCTAGAGGGGGATTCTCTTGTAAATCAGGGAAAACACGAGTCCAAACACACACACACACACGGGCTCTATACAGCAGCGCCGAGCAGAGAGAGGGCCCATTATGTAACGGCAGGACCTGTGTCTCCAAACAGCATGAGCTGGAGAGAGAGGGGAGATCAAAGCATTGGTGTGAACCATGTGCTTTTATTGAAAGTGTATGGGATTGACTGTGCTTGTGTGCTTGTGTGTGCGTGTGTAAAAGAAGACCTATAGAGTTTCCTCCAACTGTTTCCTATCAGTCCCACAAATAGCTGCACTAGTACTGGTACTTTATTCAAGATTCACTGTAAAGTTAATGCACCCTCTGAGATATGTGGAAGTCCTCATGGCAATATTATACAGGGTGGGTACGACAGGAAGCGTAATCAGCTTACATTTATTGTAATGAACCCTTATATAACTGTCAAAGCATTGGCATGAATCCCTGAGAAAAGCTATACGAGGCACACCACCACGCCTTCGTGTCTGAAATAAACGAGAAAACAATAAATAGCGTACGCTTATCAGTGTCACACAGAAATATAGGTTCTTTAAATAGCTTTGTGTTATGAGAGGCAATAAGTCCAGAAAGAAAAGAGAGAAAAAACTATAAAACTTCCCATTAAATGTTTACGTTTTTTTGTATACTCTAAATATTATATCAGAAGTGAGACTTGCTTGTTTCTCAGTGTGTGTACGTGCATGTTTTCACGTGTGCATGAGTGCGTCTGTATGATGGATGAGGTTATTCAGGCTGTGTCTGTGTGTGTGTCTGTGCATGAAGCCGACATGTGTGCGTCTCTGTGTCAGGGGTGCTTTTTGAAGATCAGTGGAGTTATTGAATCCAGATTGTGAAGTAAAAGACGGGGAGAAAGAGCTCTTCATCTCAGCCTCTGACGGGATTTGGAGGACTGATGGAGGACAGAAGGTGTTTTTTTTTGTCCTCCTTTCATGTGTTCAGTCCCGCTGAGAGACGAGCGCTGGGGAAGGTTTCTTTATGTTGTGATGGTGTGTAGTGTGAGGATGAATATTGAAAACAAATCCGACGGCCATTTGTTGGATTGTGACGTGCAGAAGTGTCTGCCTCAGTTGTTTTTAGCTGCAGTGAAGAGGTGTGGCTCAAGACTGAAACATCTCAACGACCGTACGATGGATTACCACGAGGTTTCATATAGAAACTCATGAATCCTAATGACTTCGGTGGTTCCCTGGCCTTTCCTCTGCCTCCACCATGATCTTGTGCTTTTGATGAAATGTCTTAAAAGCTGTTGGATGGATTTTCATGTAATTCACAGTACAGACATTGGTATATTATTGATAGAATGTTATTGATCCTCTGACTTGACATTCAGCACCACTGTTGGGTCAAATGTTGTCCACCTGCAAAGCTAAAGACATTCCCACCCTCTACTTTGTGTTTATGCATTTGTTAGCAACTGTTAGCATGGCTACAACGTTAAACTAAGACAAGACAAGATGAGATATATTACAGGATAAGTTGCACAGATAAGATAAGATAAGATAAGATAGACTTTATTTATCCCACAATGGGGGAAATTCACATTACAGCAGCAACAAGTTAGCATGGCTACAACATTAAGCTAAGACAAGATAAGATGAGATATATTACAGAATAAGTTGCACAGATAAGATAAGATAAGATAAGATAAGATAAGATAGACTTTATTTATCCCACAATGGGGAAAATTCACATGTTACAGCAGCAACAAGAGTACAAGAAGTCAGAGGACAAGAAGACAAAAAAAATAATTAAAAAATTCACAATGTTACACCTCATGGTAATTTACAATATATACAATACATGTCCACTAATTTAATGACGATTGCACATGAAAACAGGTTATCAGTACAACTTGCATCTGAGTGGATGTTTATTGTGCACTGTTACACAGTCTGATGTCTGTGGGCAGGAATGACCTGCAGTAGCGCTCCTTCCTGCACTGGGGATGTACAAGTCTTGTGCTGAAGGAGCTGCTCAGGGTCCTCACAGTGTGGTGCAGGGGGTGGGAGGAGTTGTCCATGGTGGATGTCAGCTCGGCTAACATCCTTTTGTCTGCCACCTCCTCGATGGAGTCCAGTGGGCAGCCCGGGACAGAGCTGGCTCTCTTCACCAGTTTGTTCAGTCACTTCCTGTCTCTGTCCGTGCTGCCCCCCCCCCCCCCCCCAGCACACTATGGCATAAAACACTGCAGAGCCACCACAGTGTCATAGAAAGTCCAGAGTAGAGCCCTGCACACACCAAAGGACCTCAGTCTCCTCAGCAGGTGTAGGCGACTCTGGCCCTTCCTATACAGGGCGTTAATGTTGTCTGTCCTGTCCAGTTTATTGTTGAGGTGAACACCCAGAGTCCACCATGTCAATGTCCGAGCCCTGGATGTTCACCGGTGTGTGAGGGGAAGGTTTCCTTCGGAAATCAATAACCACCTCCCTGGTCTTGCTTGTGTTTAGGATCAGGTGGTTCTGCTGATACCAGTCAATGAAGTCTGTGATGACCCCCCTGTACTCCTGCTCATTCTCCTCTGACGTAAGGATGTAATGGATGAAAGCGCCTGGTGACGTAAATAATGGAGTAGTGCAAAAAGGAAGTTTGTGATGATGAAGTGAAACAACATCAACACATTGCTGTGTTAAATCATGCTAGAGTTAACCAGCCTGACAGCCACTGGAAAGAAAGAGCTGCGTAGCATTATACCTGCTAACCAACAGCATGTTTGCATGTTAGCGTCCTCACAGAGCTGGTTTTAGACATGGCTTCAATTCTCTTTTGTATTTGTTAAATTGTTCCACCTACAGGTCAGACGTGTAACACAGCAGGTAGATGTCGGACGTCAGGTTTAAAACAATGAGCTGCACGCCAAATATTCATACTGAAGTAGATTTGGAAGCTGTTGGGAGCACATTCAGGAAGACGCTGAGGCCAGAAAATGATGTCGGTAGCAGCTGAGGTTGACTCGAGACGTCGTCTCAGATTTCATTTTGGGGCTGCGTGTTTCACGCGTTCGTGCAGGCTCGTGGTCAGTGTCAGAGTGTCGGCTGGGAAAGGCGAGGTTGTTGTGCACGTCATGTCCCCGTGTGAGTCTTTGTATGTGCACATATGAGTGTGTGATTCAGAGCAGAAGGGCAGGGGAGTGTTCTGTCTTTATACTTACGCAAACAGATGTGTTCACTGGAGAACGGGGCTCGCAGCATGGACTTTCTATTTTAGCTGACAGCCTCTGAACACTCACACTGCTGGGTAGGCCCTCCCTGGAAGAATGAGTTCACCGGCAAACAACCGAGACTAGACTGTTTTTTTAGAGTTTGTCAGGACAGAGCGTTGTCACATGAGGATGACTTGAATGATCAGACATTCACTCCAAAAAGTAATGAAGCCAAAAACATTGACTTTAAGTATTTCATTCACATTTAAATCTAATAGAATTTGATCACATGTGTTTATTATAAATGGTGAAATGTATTTTTTTTCTATCGTGTTGAGTCAGTGTGAATAAATTAAAGAACGCTTATAATCTTTTCATTTCTGATCTAAGTTATTCCATTTACTCACACTGACTCAGCATGGTAGAAACACACTGAATGAAACATGAGCTTTTACATCAAACCTTTGTAATAAAATTCAACTCACTGAAAAATGTTAACTGTGCACATCTGGCACTCTTCCCATCCTTTATGTCTTGTGTGAGGACGCTGAATGCAAGGAGGAAAAAAATTAAGTTAACTCCATGTGAACTGTACGGCACCTCTTGGACAGCTGAGTTTTCATTAATATAATATGATGATATTACAAGATATAGGACAAAACTATTAATGTTATGCCTCCAACAATGTCAGGATGTTAATTAATGAGTGAGAATCAGGAAAAATAGTGTCACTTAACTCATTATATACATTAAGAACTGCTAAATGAGATGAATAAGAGTGAGATATGAGCTTCTGGCCGACCTAGAATATAAATATTCTAAAGAAAACGAAAAATAAAAACATGTCAGTCTGGTCATATGCAGCAATGTTAAATGAATGAGCGTTTAAAGCAGCGTAGAATACGCACATTACCACAGGATGGCTGTGGAGCTGCTGGTTTCCTGGCTGCCATCTCTGCATGAACGGAGTCTGAACATTCTGGTCAAATGCAGCGTGTTGTTTCTGGCCACCTGCTCCCCCTCTGGCACAGCTTTGAACTTCCCTGTGTGCGTGCGACCTGCGACGTCCGAGCGTGTATTTGTAAGGGCAGTTAGTAGACTGCTAGTTGAAATGTTGAAAGGTTGTGTTGTCCAACATCTGGAGGCTGACTCCAGCAGGAGGTGGGGAGACGACCGTAAAAGAAGAGCTGATGGGAGCTGGGCTGGGATGGGTCCTTATTCAAACCAGATGAGGGTAGCTTCTCATAGCCGATGGATAAAAACACGTCTTTTGTAGTAGTCTTCATTTAATTCATTTTACAGGACTTTGTTTTCTTTTTTTACAACCTTTAGCTTGTTATCAGACAGTCATTAGTCAATATTTCTCAAGAACAAGATTATTTTTAGGCAGTCGCTCCTCACGTGACTTCATAATGATTTAGAACATCTTTTTGCTGAGTGACATACCAGAACAATAATCAGGTGACAAAGCACAATTTTGATATCAATCAAAAAAGACTTTCCGCTGTGAATTTCTGACTTTTCTTGCTCACACATGTAGCCAGGATGAGCTTAGTTACATGTGGCTATGGCTGCTTTTTCCTGATGATATAGCAAACTGTTGCCTTCTTCTAGTCGCCTAATGATGCTCAAAGTGACTACAGAGACACAAAACAGCCAGAAGGAGATTCAAAATCACTACAACAAGACACAGAACGACTCCAAAGAGACTCAAAGTGACTACAAATAGATGCAAAACAACTGTAAACAGATGCAAAATGTCTACAAAGAGACACAAAATGAGGCGTTTATCCTCTCATTCATCCAGGTCATCGTACTTCTAAGTGCTTCCAAAGGCACCTGGACCTGCCTGAGGTTCTCTGAGATGTTTTGCTTCTCATCCAAGAAGCTTCTTCAGCTGCAAATGGAACAAGCCTCTTGGTTCTGAACTGTTCCAAACTCTTGGATGAGAGGTACAACATCTTCCAGAACCTCAAGTAAGTTGAACTGGCCTTGAAAAGGACAGATACGAAGAGTCTGGGTCGTTTATTACATGGTATAAACATTTATTATTGCCAAGTACTAGGTCTTTAAACGTCAGTCTCAGCACATTTTAATGACCTTCAAAGTTTTTTACCCACCCCTGCTGTCGAAGGGTCCGAAGACAACAGATAGAAGCCTTTTTGGCTAACACTGGCACATTTACAGCAATGTTTATTAATGTGCAATGTCCTTGTTAAATAAACCGATACATAAAAAATGAATCAATATAAATCACACACTCTGACTGGATAGTAGATTACACATCTCAAATAAGAACTATTTTTCATTGGGAGACCTTGCTCTCGTATTACCAGCATCTGCCGGTTATGTGAAAGATGCAAGGTTGTGCAAAACTTGCGTCATCAAGACAAGAATGATGATTATGTCGACAGTAATGAAGTCCAAAGAAAGATGGCTTATGGTAATACGCTAACCGTCAGCGACTTTTATCTGGAATATTTCTGTGTTTGTCTTATTACTCATGCTGATGCAGTGAGGCAGATGAGGCTGAAGGAACGTTCTGGGAGTGGTGGAGGAATGCTGAGGAGATGCTATCGTACTAATAAACAGGTGTCCGTCTGCTCTCCTCCCACTGTTACTGACTTCCTGGACGTAGCTGGACCCACTAGACGGCTGTCCACTGGACACGTTACGAAACAAGAAACAAACAATACTTGTGTTTCCAGTGGTGCTGGGGAGGACGTGGGTTTGTCCAGTGGTTGGAGAGATTGACTTTTGGTCCCCAGTGTATGAAAACGTGCACATGTTGGTGCTTATTTATACGGAGATGTGTGTTTGTTTTCATGTCTCGAGAAATACTAGAAAAACTAATCAACAGAGAAACAGCTCATTCTGAAACTGTGCCGGCAGCTATGAGAACACCAGAGCCTTCTAGCACTGATGCAGAGAGAGATGTGTTTCATATCTATTAGATCTAAAATTAAATGAGTTGTGTATCCTTGAAATAGCCTCAGCTGCAGCTTTAGTGTGAATGTGTGGGTGTGGATGTCGCCATGAACATCAACCATTCGCAGTGCCCTGAAAACAGTCTCAAGGACACCCTGAGTGGGCCACTTTGCCGCCGCGCTGTGTTTTTTTTGTCCCCTCTTCTGCAGGCTGTTCTCGAAACAGCTCGCTCATGTTTTGTCTCGTCGCTGAAAAAAAAAAAAAAAAAAAGGCATGAGAGAATGAGTGTGCTGCTGACGCGGCGGTCCAGTCTGTCTGCATGGAGGTGAAAACCACAGTGATTAACAGCCTCCAGCTTTACACAAGCAGCTGACACTGTTCTTAAAACTGACCCAAACTGCAACAAATGAAGATGGAAAACTTAAAAATAGCAGTGAGATATCTTCATTTGAAATATTGTGTGTGTGTGTGTGTGTGTGTGTGTGTGTGTGTGTGTGTGTGTGTGTGTGTGTGTGTGTACCTGTTGTAAGAAGAATGCTCATTTCTAGAATAACATGAGAAGCTCTTGAACGCAGCACTAACTTAGCAAAACAGTTTCACTTTTGAGCGTGTTTGTGCATGAGTGGGTGACCGAGGATGTAATGTGGTACATATGTTCTGTGGTTCTGAGTGTTTGTGGACCGAGGACTGGGAGCGGTTATGAAAACAGCGTTACCCAGAGTACAGTTCTCCTGGAGCACAGGTTACTGCCCCGGGGGGTTGTGGGATAGGCAGGGCCACTGTAGGGAGCGGAAAAGCCTGACAGCGACTCCCAGAGAGCCTGAGTGTGTGTGTGTGTGTGTGTGTGTGTGTGTGTGTGTGTGTGTGTGTGTGTGTGTGTGTGTGTGTGTGTGTGTTTGTGTTTAATTGACCCCAAAAGAGCAGGAAGTGGAGACTGACGTAAGTGACATCATCGTAAAGCAGAACAATCTGTTCTCTGCTATAATCACCTCTGACGTTCCTGTTTGTGTGTTCGTGTTCGTGTGTGTGTGTGTGTGTGCGTGTGTGTCTCCACAACCAAGACCATATGTGGTGGAGGGGAGTCACAAATGGACCCCTAGCCTAAATACCTGTCATCTTCTGTGAGCTTCAGGATGTTGATCCCAGCAGAGCGACTTGGCTTCAAACGTGCAGGTGGACATGCAGTCCTGTTTCTAAACAGCAGGTGGTGCCACAGAGTCTGAGAAGTGGGCAAAGATCACCACGCAGCAACGTGATGCGAATGATCCTCTGGATGACAAATCACAGACTCCACTGATTTAATATTTAGATGCAAATTCATCATCCAGAGGTCGTTAAATGGTCAAGTATTTGTCTCTAACACTGTATATCCTTCATTCTGTGTTTCCCCACAGGCCCCCTCAGCTAACCTCTTTGCTTCATCTTTTCTTTCTGGCTCCTGTTTCACTTCTCCCTTACATCACCATCACCATCCACGATGCTCACGATGCCTCCCTTTTTTTTTTTGTTGTAATCTTGCTGAATCCCTCGTACTCTGCCTCACTGTCTTTTCTAATGGTCTCTGTGTCTTTCATGTTCTGTCCCCCTGCCCCAAACCTTCAAGTAACATGACAGCTCCTCACATCTGGGACACACCTGTCGCGGTGAATCCTCACTTCCTGTGAAGTAAAAAAAACCCCTCTACCCATTTAATAAGTAGAAATATTTACCTGCATGAGTTATGATAAGGGTTTTGGAGCCCTGCATTGAACTTCACTCGGTTTAAGACTTTATTATCTGAAATCGGAAAATTGGTTATGGTGCAGTTTGCACACGTAAAATTGAAAACACACGAGATGAAACAAATGATTATTTGAAGATCAGGAAAGTGAAGAAGCGTGTGGGAATATAAAGTGAAGAGACTGTTGCAGGAAAGCACCCACAGAGAATACCAACACAGGATGCATAGCTCATAACTGCCCTCCAATTATTTATTGATCTGACGCCCCCTGCTGTTTCCCAAAAATCATTACAAATCACTGTGCTTATGGTTGGTTTGGGTTTAGGCACAAAAATGACCAAGGACAGGAAACAGGAAGTGAGCAGCTTTGTGGCCCGTGTCATTTTTGGATGCGTCCATCCAGTCTGAGTAGCATGTCAAGTTTGATGTTTCATTAATTTGGAGTTTAGACCTTTAACAGGCGTATGAAACCTTCTCGAGCCCAATGACATCAGCCCAGAAATGAGTGTTGGTATTTGGTTTCCTGAGGGTTGATGGGTGGGAAGCCAGTGAGGGAACATGGCCCTTGCTGCACACAGTGGGAACTGGGCTACAGTGGGCAAGCACTGTGTACTGTGTACTGTGTACTGTGTACTGTGTGCTGTGTACTGCTCTCCCTCTACTGCATTTGGAAGGTCAGAGGTTTTATTTGACAGAATTGACTTTCAGCCTGTTTTGTTTCTTCCTGACTCGCTTTGTCTTCCCTTTATTGTTCCTCACCGTAGCTGCTGTAGATTTTGCAGTGAGCATCTGCATTACAATTTCACATTTCCTGTCCATGCATTACCTACGTTCATGTGGGAGTACCGTGTTTCAGCGCATCTGTTTGGGAGCTTGGCCGCAGTCTGTGCGATGGGCTGGATCATCCTCAGAGCAGCTCTGAATCATTGTTTCCAAAGCCTGTTGCTGCGGCAGCCGGAGGACCGAGGGATCTGACCAAAATACAACCACATAAATCTGCACTTTAAAGGGAACTGCCCCGTGCCCCCGCCTTTCGTTTGTGTGTGCGCTTTTGCATTAAAATATGATGACTATCCGATATGACTTTGGATTTCCCGATGCATTATTGATGAAGAGGAGACACGGTGAGCGCTCGCTGTCAGCATTATGTTTGAGGATATATTTGCGATACCAAGTGACAGCAAAGAAGAAGAGGCTCGTCTATTGATCGGAATTGAAAATCAATGCAAACAATATCCTCAGCCTCTCCTCTCTTCTCCTTTGAAATCATTTCCTCATGCCGGCGCCAGAAAACATAAACCTGACAACCCTGAAAACAGAGCGAGAGACAGAGGGAGGGGTGGGTACTGCAACTTGTTTCTATTAAACCAAAGCCAGGCCATTGTTCTGCGAAAGGAAGGATCCAACACAAGAGGCCTTATTGATGACCAAGACCTGCTGCCTCTTTCTGTGTGTGTGTGTGTGTGTGTGTGTGTGTGTGTTTGCACACAACCACCGGCATGCTAATGAGCAGAATGTCATAGCTCTGCGCTCGCAGTGGAAAAGGTGGAAGTTCCACATAGATTGGAAAGCTGCTCTCTGCTCCTTCTATTGTTGAGCTGCCAATCTGTCGACATCCAATAATAAACAGCAGTTAGAGTGTGTGTCTGTGCGAGCTGGAGGTCGCGGAGCAGCCTCTCCCTCTTTGTGCTCAATAATAAACATTAAGGAGGTTGTTTAACAATCGAAGACACTCGCGCATTCGCAGGTCGCTCTTCTCATGAGGTCCACGCCATTTTGCCTTTTTCCCACAGCTCTGGAAAAATAGGGACGTGGGAACGGGGCTGGAGTCACTGATTAAATGTGATACACACATGCTCACACGTAAACACACCTGCAGCGCATGTATCGTCACAGCTTCATACAGCTTTTGAAACAATCATTGACCAAAGCTTCTAGCCACAGACCATCCCAGAAGATTAGCTAATTAGGCTAATATTAGCTTCATAAGGTTAGCTTCGTGAAGTGCTGTTTGTGGCTAAAGCTGTAGCCTGCGTCCCAGGGAAAGAGTCAGCATCCTCACCGGCTGATGGTGATGAAGAGGATGCAGAAGTTAAGGCAGCATTGTTTGGACGATGTTGAGCTGTGTTACCGTGTTTAGCAGCTTAGCGTCCCTGACGAAGCAAGGCCTGGGTTAGATTTATGCTTTTCACTTGAGGGCAAACTAATGTGTTTGTCGAATCTGGTGCTGCTCCATCAATGGTTTGACTGGCGTTGGTGGAGGGTAAACTTCCCCAACTTTAAGAGACAGAACAGTGTTAGTCTTGAACAGGGATTTTTTTTAATGCAACGACAGGAAGGAACGCTGGTTAGGCTGCTGCTGGAGACAGAAAGCTACTGAGCTTCACATGCTAATGTTTGCAACTTAGAGCAGACAAACTCACAGTTTAATACATTCCCGCTCTTGTATTTCTGGTTTTGAAGTGGCTAGAAATAAAAAAAGAAATCATCATCTCAGAGTATTGCTCTTATTACGTTACACGCTGCTTTCACGTGGAGAAATCCAAAACTTAATGGGCCTTTTGTGCCAAGTTATGGTTGCTAAGCAATGATTGAACAATCACTGTTCAACAGAGGGGTTTAGAGAATGATTAATTTGACTCCCGCAAAGACAGAAAAAGGATAACAATGAAAACCAACAGAGAGACAATTACAGAATGCCAACACACTGAATGATGCCAGACGTGGATACTGCAAAGAAATGAGGGTTGATACAAAGTAAACCTTTAAACCTATAGTTACTGTATGATTGCTAAAGTACAGACAGGCAGGAAAGGTCAAAATGAAATGTATAAAATGGAAGGGAAGTGCAAGGAAGTGGCAAAGAGCAAGAAGTTCCCATGAAAGTCAGGTAGCTGCAAAATTTCTCAATTCAAACGCAGAGCGGTGCTGGATGAAGACGCTCCTTTGTGATCGCCCTGGAGCTGCTGTTCATTTTGTTAGCGTCTGCTTTGACACTAGTTTGTGGAGTTCTCACGTCGGGCAAACAAAGCGCCCACTGATCTGAACTGAGAGACTGAGCGTGAGAGGAGAGCGCGCCGCAGTCGATGCGAGGGGTTTAGCCAGACAAAGATAGTATGAGGATGAAAGAGAGCGCTGAGATGTGAGAGCGTAATAGAGAAGGGAGAATGTCAAGGGGCTTTCTGCTGTGTGAGAGACCTAATTGAGTTAACCGACATCAGTCATGTGACAACCGGACACTGTTGCACCACTTACTGTCCCTCAGAATCAGATCGCTGTCTTCTAGAAACACACAAGTGTTTTTACTGGAAAGTGTTTTGCATCAGAAAATATCTGATTCCGTTTCAGATAACTTGCAAAAAGATGCTACAAAGCGGTTGCAAAAGACGCCTCTTGAGAGGATTTTAAGCAAACTGGCTTCATTCGCTCTCCGTTTCTCTGATGGTCACGCTCCATCTGCTGAGTCTGGACCGGAACGCGAACCAAATAACCCCATCTGGATCTGCCAGAGGAAGACATGAAAGGGAAGTTAACTTGTGTTTTTACTGTATGTAACGTCCACTACTAGTGAGTGGGAAGCTCGCCTCGGCCGTCGCAGAGTCTGCGGTATAAAATCACCCATCAGTTGCACGTGCAGAAAAAGTGCATCATAAAAACCAGAAAACCTCTCTTCATCTCTTCATTCAGCGCACGTCAGATTCCCTCCATCATTGTTTCAGTGTGAGCGACGTCTCAGTCTGCAAAGACCTGAATCTTATTAAGTTTGTACGTTTGAAGCTGAAGACATGCACTCAGTGGCCACTTTATTGGGTACACCTGGCAATCCAGTGGAAGTCAACACAGCAGCTCTGCCATAAGATCTACCTTCACCATGTCTAGCACTGACATTATATTGAGAGGTGTTTCTTATTTTCACACACATGAATGCAAGAGAACATCATGCAGTGCAGTCAAACACCACTACTCACTTTGACCACAGTGCTAAAATATATCATTAACAGCTATACAGTTGTCAACATGGCATGACTTTATTTAACACTTGGATTGGATTGCATCACACTGTACAGTTGGAGCTTATAATGTGGACTCTAAGCACAGATGATCATATGAGGATTATTGTACTGTTATTTGATTCAGTTAATAAAGTTGGATCCTGGTTTAGATAACAGTTACTTATGATAGAATATTGATATTATATAGCAGAAATATCATGAAGATTGTGTACCTCAGGGCGTTTCTAGTCATCTCTCTACTGTCACCGTTTATGTAAAGGCATGAAATGACCCCCAAAATAATTAAGATATTAACATTAAGCTACTTTGATGATGCTATGAGAGCACACTGTGGTGAAACCTGAAGCCTGTGGAGAGGAGAGTGGCAGCAATGTGCCAAACCGATGATTGTTCTGAGGTGTTATTTTACGGGTTGGAGTGAAACACTTGGAGTGTTTGGTATGAGGGAAACATAGTGATAAAAAAGTGGTTGTCATTTTTCTCTCCTCTTGCTTCACTCGCTCTTCTAGCGGTGCCACCCACAGGGAGTTGATTCATATTTCAAATTTTAACGGTGGTTATGTAAACGGCTTGTGTTTTGTTTTTCCTTTTTTTGTTACCTTTGTCCTTTTCTTTCCAAAATATCAGCAGGCCAGCGTCGTCGGTCAGACACGGTCAGAAAGAACATCTCTAACAGAAAAGGTATTATTTCTATCCTGTTTTTAAAAAAAAATCATACTGTTTCCTCAATTATTTGAATATGATTTTAATCTTTTACCTCCACTTTTATCTGTCACTGTAAACCTGCAACAACAAGCTGTAAACACATCACTGACATTTTACCACCAAGTTGACGCGGTGAACATGTTAGGAAGCACTTGCCTGTTTACACATACAGAGCTCTATTACTCAGATGGAGCAAAAAAGGGAAAAAAAATGAACAACAGTGAGGCCAGAAAGCACCACAGATATGAAAAACAGTCATTTTTTGAACAACATAATGTTGCACTGAGTCAGGATTTGGAGATGAGAGATCATTCCATGCACAGCGTCTGTTGCAGGAATTTTATTTGTGGAGCAGGACTAGCTGTGACTGTGTGTGTGTTTGTGGAACAGGGTGTGTGTGTATGTGTGTGTGTGCATGCGTGTGTGTGTGTGTGTATGTGCTTATCTCAACATGCTCACTATGAACGCTCAAATTCAAAACATGTTTTTCACTACTGTGTACTGGGCGCACATGAGAGAGTGGGACAGAGAGCACCCGCACACACACACACACACACACACACACACACACACACACACACACACACACACACACACACACTATGCTTGCCGGGTAGATCATAGAATCCACCAGTGGTCTTGCTTACTTTGGCCCCCGGCTCTCCTTCTTTGTTATCCCTCTCTCCATCCCTTCGCTTTGTTATCCGTCTCTCAGTCCATCCTCTCTCCTTACCCAGCGTCTGTCTTTCATACACGATCAAAGGCTGAGCCCCTCCTTGTGAACGTTCATTTTCATCACGCCGTACAACAACAGAAGTATGCGCGCCGTTTCCAGCACTCCCACCCGGTCTGTCACACACACAAGTACATGCAAAAACACTTCCTATGAAAGCTTCAGGTTGATTTGTTAATCAGGCATTCAGACGCCAAATATGTGCAATCAGACAGCGTTTGGAGGGTGTATGTTCTGTGGTGGACGAGTTTGGTCCAGATCAATATCTTGTTTTTTAATCAGCAGACGGGGTAATGGCTCCCTGGAGACTGTGAAGACTCTCTACCAAAATTTCCTCAAATTCTTTCCCTCTCTCGTTCTGCTCTCAGAAGTTAGCCCCGTGCTTAAGCCAACTTCTGGCTCGCGCTGTAAAAACAAAACCTTTTGGCTAATCAAATCCTCACCATCTGCTCCGCAATCCCTTCAAACTTTCCAAACTTGCCATCTCTTACGATGCCTGCTGCTATCACTCAGTCACACCAGCAACAATGCAACGATTTCAAACCTTGTTTACAACCAGAGCCAACGGCAGCTGCATGCATTTTAATGTGGATTTCATCTCGGAGGAGTGTTAATGCTAATAGAAATCCTTCTTGCACTGCACACCCAGAGTAAATATAAAGTTGGTGTAATGGCTCACATTAGTGGTGCAACATGATTTATAATATAAATGATTCCAGATCCTGGAACATCAAGAGTGAAATTCAGACTACAGAAGAGAATAAAAATAAGTCTGAATACATTAAATCTGAGGAATTTTGTTTACTGTGCAGTATAATTATGCAGCTTTCCCTGCTTTACAGTATTTATGTGCGTTCATTATTTGTGCTTTTTTTGTGCATTTTTCTTGAGAACGGGTCACATGACTACATAATAGCAGCTTCATAGCCTCTTTCAGCTCGTTGCTTTTGTTGTTTTGTCGAGTTTACTGTGTCGGCTCACTGTCAGCTCTGTCATCCATGTCGACTTTGGCTGCAAACATAGGCGTCTTTTTTCTGAAAAAGCTGTAAAAACCTCTGCACATCTACCCAGAACTACATGGCACACAAAGGTAGAGACTAGCTGGTGTCCGTAATGGAGCATGTAGCGGCTAAAGAGCCAGATATTCTTTCTCAGGAGTTGGTGGAGACCAAAAAAGAGCTAAAAGGGTGTCAATATTTGGCTTACATTCATCAAGTGGCCAGAAACATGATATGTAAATAGGTAATACGTAATAATAGTCAGTATTAGGGTGGCACGGTGGTGCAGCAGGTAGTGCGCGTGCCTCATGGCAAGAAGTTTGCATGTTCTTCCCGTGCTTCTCTCCAGGCACTCCAGCTTCCTCCCACAGACCAAAAACATGCTCATTAGGTTGATTGGTGACTCTAAAATTGTCCTTAGGTGTGAGTGTGAGCGTGAATGGTTGTGTGTCTATATATGTTGCCCTGCAATTAACTGGCGACCGGTTCAGGGTGTAGCCCGCCTTTCGCCCAATGGCAGCTGGGATAGGCTCCAGCCCCCCCGCAACCCCGAAAAGGATAGTTGGGTATAGACAATGGATGGATGGATGTCAGTATTATGCTTACAGTTCAGGCAATGGGCCAAAAATCAGGGATCGTAGGCTTAACTTCTTGGAATTTACAATATTTAATACTTGCTCAAACTAACATTAATAGTAATATAGTATTTCTCATTCCACTGTAATAACACAGTTTACCAGTTATTCTCTAACTTTGATGCTCAGTACGAAGGTCTGAAAAGCAGATTTATCAGTATTTTTCTATTTCCTTAAAAGGGATGAATTATTTTTAAGCATTACCTGCCATTAAAATTCCCACACATGAGCTGACGGCTGTCATGCGATACATCTCAGTGCATGTGTGTGTGTGTGCACATCCAGCTGTGCTCCAGCGTTCATTGTGAGTTTTTTGGGGGAGCTGCAGAGTTGTCTTTCCTCCTTAGTGAGATGAATACTGCACTTCCTCCCCCAGTTTAAATAAACCACTTTCTAATCAGACAGTGCAATCACAGCGTTGAGGCAGGCAGTTATGTGCACACTCAGCACTGAGCCTGAGAACACACATGCACTGAAAATAGATGTGCTCACTATTAGAATTTTTGCACACTGGGCAATAAAATGAAACCTGTGCACAGTAGCGGTCACACACATAAAAATACAGTATAAAAACAAAGTAAAAACACACATTACTGATTCACCTAAGCTGCATGGAGTCTAACCTCAACTCTCAACCTTAAAAATAAATTATTACCCTCACGGTGGCCAGTTTTTTGTCCCCATAATTAGGCCACATCAATCAGCGAAACAGCCCGCAGGACCACAGCTCTGGACAGTTTCGTGGTTTCGTTCTGCCAGCTTCCTCTGAGGTTGCCTCTTGTGAAACCTGCTCGGAGTTGAAAGTGCTTGATTACCTTATGAGGTCTTAAAACAGAGGGAATAATTGAGCCAACAATTCTAACTTAATGCAGTAAATTATACCACGATCTTGATAAGCAGTCATGAGTTCCAGGCCTTTGCTGCACTTTAATACTGATTCTTTGTCTGAGGAGTGTGTGTGTGTGTGTGTGTGAGGAATCTAGCACTCAGCAGTGGTGATAGCATCTGACTGGCAGGTTTCCTCCTATTCTTGCTCTGTGTGTGTGTATCATTGATATGCAAGTGTATTTTAATGGTTTTCTTTGTCCATTTATATACGAGTGAATGTGTGTATTTTGGTCTGAGAGTGTGCAAATGCATTTTTTGCGGAGGGCTCGTGTGTGGGTATTAGTGTGCATTTGGTCTGTTCTGTGGCGTGTGCGCTCTTACCGTGCAGTGTGTGTGGTTATGTTGGCAGCGTGTGTGTTGTGCTAGTCTGGCCCCAGTGGTTTTACGATGTATATCAGGCAGCTGTTTGGTCCAGCGTCCAAAAGATCAGAAATAGCGTTGTTATTCTAGCAAAATGGTAACTGTGAGATACAGTTTCACACACGTACGCTCACACACCTTCACTGCGAATACACAAGCGTACGATGCACGCTCACACACACACACGGCCAGTTGCTTCTGTTCCCGGCTCTCTCCCGCTCTCGATGCATTCCTCAGTTTGCGTTGACCTTTCAACTGAGAGGTCAGATAACATCTCAGGGGATGTACTCTACCGGCTGAGTTTTCCTTGAATTGTTGACTTAGCAGCAGTAATTGGTCTGAATTGAACTTCACAGAGGCATTTCAGGGAAAGGTATTCACCGCAGATATTTCTGACTTGTGGGCTTGGGGGATTTCGCTCCCCAATATTTTGGCTTTATTCAGCGCCTCAGGCCGCTCCGAGCAGGAATGTACACGCGTAAATGAACACATGCATATTATATTCCTGAAAATGTAGAATCATGTGTGCTCTAAGTTTCATGACTTAAGTCCTGTTGTTTGTTTTTGAAGATAAATGTCAGTCGTACAATAACCTTTCCTCAACAGAAACTGCACGTTTTATCCAAAAACAGCAACATTTGTGTGCACAGAGAGCATAGAGGCACACACACACACACGGACACACACACACTGAGCTGCAAGTCATGTCTCAATCAATGTAAGCTGATCCTTGTCATCTGGTTTTGGTTTAGATAGAGTCCATTTCAGGACTGATTTGATCTGAGTTCAGCGTGTGGTGTTTCTGTTCCTCCAAGGCCGTTATGACTCACTCACACACTGCTTTTCTAGCTGTACGTTACACACACAAACTCACGTACTTGCACCGGCAGTGAGAGAAAAAGAGATATTTCCTGTGCGCTCCTGTCACTTGACCCCATGTCCCAATATGTTAATCATTTCCTGCTGTATAATCCAATGAAACGGTTGAATTCACTGAGTTATTAGATTAGTCAGCCTGCTGTCCGTGATGGGGAGGCAACAGCAGAACTGGATCTGGACTCAATTCAGTGGAAGAGTGCTTCCATTACAAACTCTTACCCTCATGTTTTTCAGTTTATGAGATGTGCGCAAGTTCTTTCCTCAAATTTAAAACCTGCTGAGGTAGGGTCTTCAAAATCTCAACTTCCCAGCTTCTTTGGACTTTTAGCTTGACAGGATAACTTTAGCCGGTCAAGAGACGCAACGAGATGAGATGCCTCCAATACGATTTGCTGTACGAGACATTTGATGTAAGACAACATTAGTCTTCAGTGATCCCCTGCTGAAACAAGACTCTACAACTTTTAGCTAAATGCTAAGGTCAGCATGCTAACATGCTCATATTAAGCATCCTAGTTTAGTGTGCTTGGGTGCTAACATTTGCTAATTTGCACTGTATATAACGTGCAGCTGAGGCCGATAGAAATGTTGTTAGTTTTGCAGGTCATAAACCATTAAAGTACGAGGCAGATTAAAAGTTTACCTGATGATTGTGCGAGAGGAAAAGTTCAGGGATAGGTCTGTGCCACATTTCATGGCAATGCACCCAATTTTTATTTCCCCCGAAACCAAATATCCATAACTCATGGTTTAGCACTATAGTGTGATGAAAATGTACTGCAGTAACAGCACTGTGCAACAAATTTAATACTTTTTCAGAGGGAGAACACGTTTGATGCTTGACCATCTGGACATGCACGCTTAAGAACTCATAAAGTTGTTTTTCACCACATGTGTCCATAGTCTTATAGACGCCAAACCTTTAAAACGTACAAAATAAATGTTGTCCAACATAAACATTTGTTAATAAGTGAATCTACTGCTGAGGAAGACCTCTGGCATCCATATTAATTTGCTCCTCATTTAAACTTTGACCCCCACAGTGCATTCCCTTGACCTCAGGGACGGCCCCAGATGTCTTCTTCCTGTCTACTCGGGGTAAACCATAATTGTGGCTCTACTTCTGGTGATGCCCTGAGGCTCAAGTAGAAAACATGAATGCGTGCTCGGCAACATTAGATGACACAGCTGGGGTGAGGAACAGGGGCTGTGTTACCCTTCATCGCATGGACACCCCCCTCAGTATGAGCGGATTGAGTAGTGTAGCAACAATGACTCAGCTATACTGAGACTCCTCTTGTTCTCTCTGCAGTAAATTCTCCTCTTTCACTCCCTTTTTTTCTTTCCTATAGTGTTCCCCTGCACCTTCTCTCCAGCTGCAGTCAAGCAACTCCACAGCATCATTTTTTCATGGCCTGTATCAGCGAGATCTGATTGGCCAGTTGGCTAGGTGGTTAAAGCTCCTTCAGGTCTCAGAGAGCTTTATTGCTGTATTTATGTGTATAAAGAAAAACACTGAGCTGAAATAGGAGGACATAAAACGGAAGATGACATTAAACCAGAGGAGGGACATAAATACAATGAAGAAAGGGACACTGGGTGAAACAGAAATAGAGAAAATGGGTGTTCGCTGTCTGGCTTTATTCTTTGTAATGAGATCCTGTCAGCTCTTTGTTTGTCCTCCTGCACCTGGCTGGGAGGGGGGTGGATCTAGGCCTGAGAGGCAGATGTTGAGTGAGCTCTTGTCTTTGTGTCACGACGGCGTCTCTGTGTGTGTTTGAAAAAGGGCCTTGAGTCTTGTTGAACCTGTTTACGATTTTAAAATCTGTCCAATGAGAGTGCAACAGAAATGAATGGAAGTCTACATTTTGAGTGTTTTGGCTGACAGGTGAGGTCGTTCAAGGTCGTCGGGTCCTGGCTGACCTCAGCAGCAGATGCGGAGGTCGTTGGGTCCTGGTCGTTCAAGGTCGTCGGGTCCTGACTGACCTCAGCAGCAGATGCGGAGGTCATTGGGTCCTGGTCGTTCAAGGTCGTCGGGTCCTGGCTGTGTCATGGCAGTCGTTGGAGTCGTTGGAGTCGCCAGAGGCCAAGTGTCAGCAACAGTCGCTGTGAATGGTTGTTAAATCTCCTGAGAACAAATGAAAGGACAGCATTTTAGGTGCTGTCCTACAATGCTGTCCAATGACTCAAATGACTGCCATTACACAGCCAGAAGCACTAATGACCCAATTGATATGGATGTCTTGATAACAACCCCACAGATTTTAAATAGCTGGACCCCACCAGTGAGCCAGAACTGATGAAGCCCCTCAGAGGAGAGGTGAAAGTCCAGCTGCCCTAGATTCAACCCTCCATCTGTATGTGTGCGCGTGGCTGCCCTCTCACCTCCACACAGCTGGCCAATCACAGCCTGAGGTGGGTGTAAGTGTTGGATTGGTGGGACGGAGCCCCTCCTTAATCCGACGTTGGAAAGGTTCGAGGGGGAGGGGGATTCCAAAGCTGTTCCACCATCCAACGTCAGGCTTTCCATCTCCACAACAGAGTCAAAACAAACCAAATTAAAGTATTGATTAACCTAACTTGAGCGTAAGCAGAGACACATTTGTAAGTGCTGAAGTAATGTGGGTGAAAAATCCTGTTTTTTGTGTGTCCTTTGAACGCCTCGTCACTGCTTTCTCTTGCTGTTTTTTATCAGGCATGCGAATGTGCGTCAGTTCCACACAAATGATCACACGGAGAAACAGTGTGATGTTACAGAGCGGGCGCTCTAGCAGCATGACGCTTCACCTCCAGGACGAATCCACAGGGTTTTTCTTATCATGACTCTGCTCTGCTTGTTTGCTCCCAAAACATATTTCTTCTCCTACATATCCATCACTGCAACTACTCACATGTGATGTTTGCTTGCACTTTAATGAACTTGTATTAATTGGCCTGTTAAACTAACAGCAGGTGGGGCAATTAGCTAATTTGTTCTGTGGTTTAGTCTGGCCAATACTTTATACTGTTACACAAACACAGATGGGACCAGTAAGAGTATAATTGAAGTGAATGAAAACATTAGATTTGATAATCCTCAGCTGCTATTACAGACAGGAAAGCAGCTGTTTGTAGTTTATACACAGGATGATTTACACCATGCGTGCTGTACAGAACAGCATAAGCAAACATCCAGATTTAAACTCCTAAATATCAAACATGTTTGAAATGACCAGGGCAGCCTCAATGAGTCTGTGAGCACCTCAGGAGGTTTCAGACTGGTTGTCAGGGATGTGAATCGGTGGTGAATCAATCCAAAACTCCTGTCGTCTGAACTTGTTTTAACAATACAGACTTCACATTTACGCTCATCTGTCACGGCGCTGTGTGTGAGACTGTACTATTATCTTTCAGGTGTTAGGAGTCTAGTCTACGGTGAAGTGATAGAGGAAATAGATCCCCTCTGATGGCTTAAACTGCTATTTCTTTAAAGTGAGGAAACGTTTACCAAGGCCTTTCTCACACAGCGCTACACACTTTGAGTGTGTATGAGCGGGATACAGGAGAGAGAGAAAGGGAAGAAGAAACATTAAACTTTGGCTGATTTTTGCCATGTCAGCAGATCACCGAGCTGCCAAATCATCAGTCAGTGTGTCAGGATGATGGAAGCAGCAGTCACTCTTTACTAAAGTTACTGCGTGTGACCGTCTGTGTACTTGCATCCTTGTGTGGGTGTGTGTTGAATATATTACCCCATAAAACTCTGGTTAAGGCTCTCATATCTGCCCTGAGGCCCATAAAAAATAATAAATTATTCACCCTCTCAGCTGTGTGATGACTCTGTCCATTCAGCGATGAACAGAAAAGGTGTTTAACTGATTAGTTTGGTTGATTGCCAGTTAAGACAAACTGTCCATTTATTGTTATATCAGGGGAGAGGATGTATATATATATATATATATATATATA